>JAHWFO010004564.1:630738-666420 GCA_023313115.1 Rhysida immarginata
ATAAAGGGATCTAAGCAACATTTCCCTCTTTCATTTTTTCTCTGGGTGTTGTTTTTGAGATAAAAAATGTTGGACGTCGCGTAGACGTAATATGCCACTCAACCCGTAATTCTGGAACAAGTCAAAATCATAGTCAATCATGTAATAAAAAGAAAAAAAAAACACTTTGCATACAGTGCAATAATGTGACTTGTTTTTTATAAAACTTGCAAATGTTTTACAATAAGTGTTCTAATTGACTCCCTCTGGCATGAACGCATGCTTCACAACGTCGCCGCATGGACTCACGCACACGTTCAAAAGTTCCTGGTTCTTCGCGAATCTGGTCCGCAGCTATGGCGATTCTGGCTACCAGCTCTTCATCGGATCCCACTGGTGTCTCGTATACCAATGTCCCTAAGTGTCCCCACAGAATCCAAACAACTGTTTCCTGCAGGTAGGATTTCAACATTTTTTATCTCAAAAACAATGCCCTAGAGAAAAAAATGAAAGAGGTAAATGTTGCTTTAATTTGATCCCTCTATCACCCCCCCCCCCAAAGTTTGTACACGTTATTCGAGAACACCCTGTATACAGAGTCCGCCAAAAAATGTATACACACTTCAGCAAAAGAAAAAACTATATAAAAGTTGTAACACTAAATTCATAGAGGCATCAAGTGATGATTATAAGTCCTCTTGACTCCTACAATTACGACAGCTGTTCAAAGTGATTATCATCAGCGTTGAGATATTTTTGAATACGGCGAACATTTGCTCCTATCCATTTCCTAGCAAAATCTTATCAGTAATCACCTATATCTAGGTGGTTGGTTTGTTGGTTGGTTTGTATGGTATTAACGTCCTTTTCAACTGCCATGGTCATTTCAGGACGCAAATTTTGCCTCGCAAGGGTTCTTTAATGTGCAGCCGGCAAACGACTACACGGGACCAATGGCTTTAATTCCCTTCCGAAGGAAGTGCGTGATCTCAGGATTTTCCCCCTGAAAAAATCCTCGTCTTCCTCGGCCGGGGTCGAACCCGCGTCCTCGGGCATCAGAGGCGATCACGCAACCACTGAGCCACCGAGGCCGATATGTGTAGGTGGCAACTGTGGTCTTCTTTTATGGGGATCGTCTTCATTCAATACATGTAATAATATTGAGGTGTAAGCTTTCGATTTTGCTGTTAGGGAAAATATTCTAGATGATAACTAGTAAAGTGTGTATACATTTTTTGGCGGACTCTGTAGAAAATAAAAGATACATTGTATTCCCGCGCGAAAGACTTGCATCATTGTTGGTGCTGCTTCACGGAACAATCGCAAAAATCCCATTTAGCTCCAGGTAAATTGAATTTTAAAAATAAACTAAAATGGAAAGGAAGAAAGAAAAAATAAAATCCTTTCTTAGCGAGCACCTAGAAGCCAAGACAAATATTCTTGGCAAATTTCAAGTTTGTAGGGTTCGTAGTTCTGGAGATTTCGTGATGAATGAATGAATGAATGAATGAGTGTATACATTTTTCGCTCTTTCTTTTATACTTGATATAGATGAGCACTTGAGCAATCGTGTGTCGACAAAGCGATTTCACGTGCGCGGGCCGATGTCTATTGATGAACAGAAAGTAACAATATGTTCATTCTTGACAAATCGATTGTTATATTACATGTCATTTTCTTGGTATTCTTTACAGTCATTGTTTTAGCAGATGAATTCGACTTGAAGGGGTCCACGAAAAATTCTGAAAAGTTGATATGGCCGAGCTAAGAACTTGATGGTCATATTTCTGAAAACAGAATTCGAAAAAATTAATCCCTTTTCAAGTTAACGTGCGCACGGCGGAAGGCCGGATAAACGTACAGACCTAGGGCGCATTCTTATAAATAGCTTTTTGCTAAAGCTCCTAATAATTATTTACAAATATTTATTTTCCCATCTTCGAAAAGGGTCCTTACACTTGCAATAGATTTTCTCACTTATCGTAAAATGATGATGTGGCAAAAATTTTGTTAAATTATTAATGAAAAATAAGAAAGAAAATTCCACGGCCTGGATTCGAATTTTGTTTTTCATATGCTTGTTGTGAATTTCATTTATTAGATGACTTTATTGCTCAACGAACTAACGATTTTCATTTATTGTTAGCTAACGGAATATATTCTTCGTCCACGACTGAAAACATTTTTAAATCTTTTTTCTAAACCCCCCTCCCAAAAAAAACAAACCCTTTTTGCTTTGAATTCGCATATCATAACTAACCTCCTTTAATTACTAGGCTCCTTCTTCAGCGAATTAGTATAATTAATGAACCACAAAAAACACTTGCATTAGTTCGCTGGAAAAAAAACTTAACAGCTCATTTATTACTCATTTAAAGAGAGCGTGGAAGTTCCAATTCCAAATGTTTATCCACGCTAATCAAATTTCACGACCTCTTAAACCTCAAACATTTGTTTATATTTATGCTAGCGATTGCCAAAGACGTTGCCAAGCAAAGCAAATTCACACTTAAGTGCGTTGCAAAACACTTTGTTAAAACACTATGCTCAAGAAACTAATTTCCCTCTTCTTTTTTGTCGTTTATTTTTTTTTTTTAAATAACAAAAAACTAAATATGGCGAAAGCCGAATGCATCGAATCAAACATCATTACCGAGATCAATGTCATTAGAGAATTGACAAATGTGAAAAAGTGTACCAGAAAGGGCATTCATTTTCAGTAACAGTTACTTTAGTAATATAGGAAAGGCCAGCCAGATTTTTTGGCCCGCGGTGACCAACATAAAATGGGCCATAAAGAAAAAAAAAAAACATTCTAATAACAGAGTTCGTAAAACGCCAGAAGGACGCTTGCCCTATTCTTGGGTTCACCTGGTGCGGAATAATAAACTTTCCAGTGGCGAAGTGTACAATTTTCTTCTTCTACGAAAGAAAACTGAAGCATAGCCCGATTGAAATTATTAAGCTGCGTCGTTTACTTTGTTTACGATAACGCTACGAGAGTACCTAGAAGTCGCATAGATGCCGTTCACCCGATTTAACCCCCTGCGAGTTGTGGCTTCTGGGATATCTCATAAGCGTCGTTTATCGTGGAGGCCTTCATTCATCAGCAGAATTGAAGGACACCATTGTCTTCCATTGTCTTGGATATGGGATATGCTGAAACTCGTTTTATGGGGTGTTGGACCTGGAGAACGGTGGCCACATTGAACATCTCTGAGTATCCTTGCAAGCGTACTGTACGGTCCACTTCCTCCATCGCTAAAGACTGGAAGGTGTAATAGATCTCCTTCAATGAATAACAATTTGCCCTTTACTTAGTACAACTGGAGCTAAACTAATACACTACTCAAAAGGATTAGGGGAACACTTCTGAAAACATTTGTAAAATCTCAAGATCAAGACTTCCGTTAAAATGTTTCCTTGTTTTTAGATAAATTTGATGTGGTCTATTGAAATCACTGGGTGTTTTTTCGAGTTTCTCTTTTTTTTCCGCGAGTTAAAAATGAAAATGCCAGAGACAACTTAAAAACAGAATGGTCATAACCTATGACAAAAGTCACATGGTCTTCAAACAGCATTAATTTGTATGTTAAAGCTCAGATACTGTATTCGGACGTGTAATTGAGACAAAATGAAGCTGGAGGAAGTTGCAAGAGCTGTTACGCTGCTCCAAGAAGGCTACTCGATCAGGCATGTCGCCAGACAGCTTCAAGTGTCACCTTCAATGATCCATCGTGCATGGAATCGCTTCCAACAGACTGGTCATTATTGGCGACGAATATAAACTGCTAGTTTTTCTATCGAAAAATGGAAGGAAAAATTCTGCTACCTGGATTCGAACCAGTAACGTCGACTGTCATGGTCGACGCCTCTACCAATTGGGCTATCGCAGACACCCGAACAGCCATGCTGTCACAAGGTGTCTTAAAGACAACCAAGTTGTCAAGGTTGAGAGCCCAAAGGGAGGCGGGCACCCGGCTCACAGATCGAGAATTTCTCCTATCAACCATCAGAAAGTTTGATTGGAAAAATTCTGCGACCTGAATTCGAACCCAATTGGTAGAGACGTCGACCATGACAGTCGAGGTTCCTGGTTCGAATCCAGGTTGCAGAATTTTTCCTTCCATTTTTCTATAGAAAAATTATTACATCATATTTGGAGGTCATCTCCACTATATATTTAATTATTTATTTGTGAGTTTATCAACTTTCTGATGGTTGGATAGGAGAAATTCTCGATCTGTGAGCCGGGTGCCCACCTCTCATTGGGCTCTCAACCTTGACAACTTGGTTGTCTTTAAGACATCTTGTGACAGCATGGCTGTCCGTGTGTCTGCAATAGCCGAACTGGTAGAGGCGTCGACCATGACAATCGAGTTTCCTGGTTCTGAAGAGCGCTTTGCAGAAGCAACAATGCAACAGACAGAGAATGAAATGTGGATTCAATCATGGTTTGGGAGGGGGATCTCTATCGAGAGTCGTACTGATCTCGTTGTTGTCCCAGGATGTCTCAATGCTGAAGTCTACATCAGAGACATTCTGGAAGATCACGTGGTGCCTGTGCTTGTGTTGTGGGCCCTGATTTTGTTCTTATGCAGGATAATGCTTGTCCGCATACGGCACGTGCCACTCATGAATTTCTCCAAGAACAGATCATTCTAACATTGAAGTGGCTAGCAATGAGTCCGGACATAAATCCAATCGAGCACGTGTGGGACATGCTTGAAAGCTGCATAAGGCAACGTCCAACAAGTCCACAATGACTGCGCGACCTTTCGCAGATCCTCATTGAAGAATGGGAGAACATTCCTCAAGCAAAGATCCGTCGACTTGTTCGGAGCATGCATCGCAGATGCGCAGAGGTCCTTGGAGTTCGTGGAGGGAATACACGTTACTAGAGAACACTTGTAGGGAGACGTGTACCCAGAGATGTCTTGAGACCCATTCACTTCAGTTCCACCAAGGGTTACGTCTGTCATTTGTTTTTTCGAAAGATGCTTACAAAACTGAGCCATACACTTGTTTATTTGTTGACTAAATTGAGACCGCTTCATGTGTTCATGGGGTTGTACGGATATTTTCATTCATTTAAATAACATAGGCCTTCAATATTGTGTTCCCCTAATCGGATTTTGGATATTTTGTTTGTTTTGTTCGGAATTCCATGTTAAACAAGTTCTTCAATTGGAATTTTTCGCGTATCTGTTAGGATTTGAATGTTTCCTAATTTGCATATTTGGGATGATGAAAAGTGCACCATCGGATAGGCCACCCACAACTTCCTATTTATTCATTGGATTCATCAAAATTGACATATCCGCTTCGGGTACGAAAATAAAAGGGGGGGGGGCTCATTTTTGCATCCACCCTGTATAAGACATAATAGGCAAAGCTCCATAATTTTCCAACGTTCACAAATTTTTAAAATATTCCTGAAACCCATTCTTAGGAAATTCCTTCAGCTGGTTCGTCAACACTAAAACGGCATTCAAGGAAAGACTTGTATCATTCAAAGGATGATTTTCTCCCATTCCGCGTCACCAACAAGCTTTCTCAAACAATGATCGTGTCTCTGACGGCCTTTTTCTCCAGCCAATTTCAAAAAGATGAGAATTTTGAACTGCAACGTCGTCACACAAGCAAACTGCCCGTTGCAACGTTAGAGAAAAACGACGAAGTGACGCCAACCATAATACTTGATTGACATTACGAATATATCAGGCCATAATTTTCCTGTCGCAATTACTATTTCAAACAGGAGGATGCTAACCGTGACTGCCGAACATCATCTGGTCTTTGTAAATAGTATTCGTCATGCATAAATGAATTCTATTTACTACGTTCCCCAGTTCAATCTTGGATGTTCGCTCGTCATTCTGAGTGTCTGCTGTTTCGAGCATCTAAGATCGGTGAATAAAGTTCACTGTATACCGTGACAACAAATTCGCTTTTCTCATTTTAAGATCAAAGCTAATAAGGGGCAGTTCAAGTATTACGTAATGCAGTTTGGGTGGAGGGGGGGGGGGGTCATGTAAAACGTTACGGTGCATTACAGGGGAGGGAGAGTTACGTTAAGTGCGAGTCGGATTCGTGCATCGAGGGTTCCATACGATCACACAATACATTTGCGTTATGTATTTATCAAAACAATTGTGTTTTCTTTTATTCAGTTCGGAACCATTAGTGTGTACAATAGTTGTACATTTTCTGGCTCCCAAATGTTGCAGTTGTGTGTATTCATTGCGTTGTCCAAGTGAAAATGCGCTTCGTCTGTCCAGAGGATATTCCACGACCATTCTGCATCGACTTCAACGCCAGCAAGAAACTGAGTTGAGAACTGGAGTCGATCGTCACAATCCTGTGGAAGCATCTGCTGCACAAGTGAAAGTTTGTACGGATAATATCGGAGGATATTCCGCATGATCTTACAGACAGTTGAACGTGGCCTATCCAACACCTGTGCTACACGACGGACACAGGTGCTACCATGGGAATTTGCAGCTGTCCTCTTCCACCTGAAGCGAAGCCTCCTCTAATGCGTCTGCAGACACGGGTTTTCTTCCTTTACCAGCACGAACTGACAATGATCACGTTTCTTCAAATTTCGTTATCATTTTCCGAAGGTTTTTCACATTCATGGAACCATTTCGCATCCCCTTCAAAGTCCGAAATTTTCGTAGAGCAGCTTCTGCTGAATTATTGTTTTAGTAAAACAATTTAACTCAACGCGCGATCTCGTAAACTTGAGCGGCATACACATTGAACACAGGATCTCCGCGAATGTTCTTCGGTTTTATAGAGTAGGTAACAGCTGCTGCGTGACGGCACATAAATTTACATTTTTACTAATTCAACGGAAAACGTCCTCTGTTAGCGAAATTCGTAACTAATTTTTTATTTTCGCTGAAACAAATTCCCATCCCTTCATTAGTCCTCTACAAAATTTCACACTTTTCTGATGACTGGTTTCGCCTGTAGGCAGGTTTGCAATAGGGTCCTATAATTATGGACACCCTGTACGAGCACTCCTCTGGAAGGCTGATTTTAACCAAAGTTTTGGATTTTGTGAGTAGATTTTGACTACTCTCACTTTAGACCGCGTACATAATGAGAGCGTCGAGTCAAGAAGCGAAATTTCTATAGACTCGAACTTACTCAGAATTCATCACCCTTACAATTTCCTCTCCTTACTTCCTTGTTCAGGACTCGCTTCTTACTCAACGCTATCACTGTGTACGCGGCCTTATTCTTATTTCAGATACATTTAATCTGTATTTTAATGTATCTGTATTCTAATGTAAAACTTAGTAAGTTTTATTACATTGTGTGTGATCGTTTTCTATAGAGCAACATTAATAGATAAAACAAATAACGTGCGCTTGAATGTTTTGAATTAATAAGGACGTCTTGTTTTATTTATTGTTACTGCAAACGCGATGGAAACAATAGCAAACGATATTTTAGCGATTTTTTCCGGTATTTTGCGCGAAATAATTGAAATTGGTCACTTGGGTGTTATGTAACGTTTTAGGGGGGGGGGGGGCCACAAAAATCTTCAAAAACTGCGTTATATAATAATTGAACGGTCCCTAATATGCATAGGACTGAAAAATTTTGAATAAAAACGGAACCTTTTACAATAACGGATTCGACCCTATCCATATAACAATATTGAGAATGAACTCGGTGCTATGCAAAAAATAAATATAACCAAATAATCACTCCTTTTTTTTTCGCTTAGCACCGATCTTAATCAGATTATTATGCGATTACGTGATCCGGCGATGCCGAATGAAGCTGTGATGTTAACCCGCCAGCGTGTTTTCCAATGGCCATCGAACGACACCATAAACGAACACAAACCACGAAATGTGAATATAACATTAAAAAAGAGCACATTCAGAAATTAGAAAGGAATTTCCCCCTGCAAAGCTACGGGTGGCAGCACGAGAGTAAAAATAACCCTTGCACTTAAGAAAATCGCAGGGGACATCCGCAGAGACACGGAAACTAATATACATAAGCAATACAGTACTGACACAATGTTTCCGTTTTACATAAGTATACAATAACACTTGAAAAACCTGCGCGACACCCAATTCTTCACAAATGGACTGCTCTGAAAGGGAAGGACTTGAAAGGTATTAAGGATGACGAATGTTGATGAATAATTACTTAAGAATTCTAACTTATTAGTAAGTCCATGTGTTGCATTAGGTTTTAATCTACATTCCAGTAAGCAAACCACGCCTAAGATTTAAAGAAAAAAAAATCCTCTATAACATTCACGGATACTAACTTGTTTCGCTGCCAATTTAAACTTTAAAATTTACTTTAAAATAGAAACACACACAAAAAAAATGGTCATAAAAATTTCTGGACGCAGCATGTACATTCCAATCCATGCACGGATTGATATCTGCTACAGTCGAGGGAGTCGCACAAGCTCTCCGCTTCATAATGATAATCGGTTCATGGATCGGAATTTAAACTATGCACAGGATATTTTATGACCACTTTTATTAAATAAACAGTAGTCAATAATTTAAATAAACTTCTGAGAATAATTTTGACACAAATTTTTAATTTAGAATTAAATTTGACATTTCAGCTCAAATGCATTTTCTAACACATCGCTCGAATCAAATCGCGAAAGTGCCTCAGTCAGCAGAAGTCCATCACGACTGCTGAAATTCAGTAACACAAAATCGAACAAATTAAAAAGATAATGCTTCCATCTACGAGGGTTATTCGTAAAGTAAGGTTCGTTTCGCAATAAAAAGAAAACTACTAAATATATTTTCAAAATGTTTTCTTTACCAGATTCTACGTGTCTTTAACTATTTTTCCACATAGTTTCCAAGTTTATTTAAGCAATTGTCATAGCGTTCAATGTACTTCCACATGATCACTTCATAGAAGCTGCCGCCGGTGAAGAAAGTCATGCAGTTTTCACTTGTTCATCGTCGCTGAAATGCAGGCTATCTATGATCTCCTGTAGACCCTGGAACAGGTGGTAGCCTCTGGACAAGAGGTCCGGGCTGCAAGGCGGGTGGTCAAGTTGTTCCCAAACAAAAGATCTGATTAGGAACAGAATGTTTGCAGGTTGCAGAATTTTTCCTTTCGTTTTTCAATTTTAGTAGATTTGACTGCTGATAAAATTGTACAGAGCAGAAAACATACGAGGGGCGTTCAAATTTGACCTGGACTTTATTTTTTGTAAACTTCATTGTTGTAAAAATCTAAAATTTTATTGTTGGGATTGCAACTACTGCCCGTCATGCAAATGCAGCACCACTCAACCGGTTACCATGACAACCGATTGCTTGTTTAAACAAAATGGCGGACAGCGATGTGTCGACCAAAGTGGAACAACGAATAATATCAAGTTTCTATACAACGAAAGTGTGAAAACATCTGAAATTCATCAGAGACTTCAAAGACAGTTCACCGAGTCATGTTTGTCTCCATCTCCGTCTTTGCTTGGTGCCAAACGTTTGAAGGAGTGCGAGAGAATCCACCAGCAATGAACCTCATCGGGCACGGCCAGCAACTGCTGTCCATGATGGAATCATCGCACGTGGATGATACTGAACATCAGCACTGGCAGTGTGGAGTCCACATCCACGATAAACTGAAATTCAATAAGATCCGTGCCAGATGGGTCCCTAAGCCACTCTCCGAGGATCACAAAACCACCCGGGTGGACATCTATTCCATGCTGCTATAGCGATACAGGGAAGGTGACAGCTTCCAAGCGTGTTGTGACCACCGACGAGACATGGATTCATCACCATACTCCTGAAAGCAAACGTGCGAGCATGGAGTGGCGACACACAGACTCACCACGACCCAAGAAATTCAAGATGACACCGTCGGCAACGAAAGTGATGGCGACTGTATTCTGGGAACTTAAGTTCATCATTCATATCGATTTTCTAGAAGAACGTCGAACCATAAATGAACCCTTCTACTGTGACATTTTGAGGACGTCCCTGAAGCCAGCACTAATGAAAAATGGACTCCTTACCAGTGGTGTTTGTTTTCTGCAAGACAATGCCAGATAGCCAAACTAACTATGGACACACTGACGGAACTCAACTGGGACATCTTACCACATCCACCGGACAGCCCGGATCTCTCCCCTTGCCACTATCACCTTTTGGAGCATTTAAAGAGTTGTTGGGAGGGCAGAGGTTCGGCTCCAATGAGGAAGTGAAAAAGGCTGCCCTAACGTGGTTTCGACATCAGCCTGAAGATTTCTACAGAACCGGTATCCAGACGCTCCCAGAACGCTGGAAGAAAATGTGTAGAGAAGCAAGGAGAGTTCTTTGAGAAATAGCTGGTGTGTGTGTGCGTGTGTGTGTGTGTGTGTGTGTGTGTGTGTGTGTGTGTGTGTGTGTATATGTGTGGGAGATTTTTGTAGTTTCCTGATTTTATAAAAATAAAGCCCAGGTCAAATTTGAATGCCCCTCATATAAGCATGTTCACCGCAATTTCTTTCTCCGCAGAGAATTATTCAATTTACAACTCGTTGTTTAAAAAAATAAAGTAAAAAACAGAAAACACTACTCCACATAGAAAAAATTTTTTTACTGACTCGATGTACATTTCGGATTTCAAAAATCCATCATCAGTGAGTCAAAATCCGAAATGTACAACATCTGAGTCAGTAAAAAAAAAAAAAAAAATTTTTCTATGTGGAGTAATGTTTTCTGTTTTTTTCCTTTATTTATTAAGGTATCCACAGTCTCAGCTATTTTTCTATTTATAACTCGTTGTTTGTCTACATTGGACCTTGTAAGCCGTGAAAATTTTCACACAAACTTGGGAAACTTCAAATTTGGAAGCATTCAAACACCTCACTTTGCTATCTATATTATTTATTGGTTGAGACAACAAAAATTATGCAGCATCATTTTTTGAGCCGCTATGGACGCTCCTTCGCAGTTATCAAACCAACCGCTTTACACTTCTCCCGAGCGCAGAATACCTCGAGGTAAAATGATTAGCATTATCTTAGTCGTTCTTCGGGGTCGAGACCTTAAAAAATATGGGGAGGGAATGACAGCTATTTCTCCAATTGACTGAATGGCCTTTTCTTTTTGCGTGCATTGCTGCAAAACAGAGTCCAGACGAGGAAGGAGGGGAGCTATTCGTTTTTGAAAGCGGCGAAACTGGAGAAGGGCCAAAACCTGTCAGGTGGAGAAAGAAGGCATCCGTCACTCTTTTAAAAGATCCCCGCCCAAAACATTTTTTTTCTTCAATTTCATAAATTTTATCTCTTAAACGCCATCCATCCATTTATAGACAGCGATGACGATTATCGCCCTAAGTAATTAAATGCTCTGTAATTGATGTTGCTTGTTTATTGCTTCCAAAGCAGTATTTTCACGAATGTTGCGTCTCTCCTGGAGTATATTAAAAAACGTCAAAAAAGTGAAAAATGTGTGTGTTTGAGTATACGAGTGCACTTCTATGCGAAATATGAATTTTAAAGCGCTAACTGTATTTAAAATTAGCATGGGTCTTCGAAAACCCAGTCCCTTAAAACCACTTTAAAAACTGGAAGCTTTAAAGTCTGCTGAAAAATTGGAATTTTATTTTAGTTTTTTCTCTTTTGGTTCAAAAGGGTGAGGCAAAAGTCTGTTACCCCCTTCCTATCTTGGATACCAATGTAGTTACACAAATTCAAATGCAGCGAATGAATAGGAAATTGAGGGTGCTCTATCTGATGGAATTTTAGGGTTACAAAAGTCCGAAATTGAAGAATACAAAATGTTTAAGGAATAAAACCTGATGAACAGAAATGGCGTCCATTGGCGTGATTAACTTAGTAAACAATACCTCGTAGAATGGGCCCGGTTTAACTTCTGACGAATTTGCGTCGACAAGTAAAAGAAATGTTCCATTATACTCAGTCAGAAGAAAACGTAGTTAAACATGACTGGGAGATTCTATGCTAAGATGAGACTCTGCGAATATCCATTTTGCATGGATGAGTTATAAATTAGGCACTATTGATTACTATAGAAGATTGTGTGGCCGATGGAATTGGAAAATAAATCAGGCGCCATTGCTGCACAAGAGGCGGAGGGAATGGATGGGGAGATAGATGTGTAGCTACGGAAAGTTGGAAGAAGTCTGCAGAAAGAAAAAATGGAAAAAAAATTAAAATAATCACCAACAATAAGGCGACATGACTTCCCGTGATCGAGGAAATTAGTCGCGAGGGAAAGTATGTATCAGACTGTAATTGCGACATAAAAGATAAATAATGGTATTGTTTACAAGGAAACAAAGTAAGTTACAAATGCAACAATTACTGTCTGTAAATATTGAAACCACAAAAGATATTTATTTACAAGAAAAAAAAAATATCTGCTAAAATTTATTGCAATCCCTAATGAATGAAAAAATAATAAAGGAGTAACGGGTTGCAATAATTAATGAAATCATCGAATTTCCTGAAAACAGAAGATTGTTAGGAAACAATGGTAACAAATTACAGAGTGCCAGAAAAGGTGGAAACTCCCTTTCGTCACCATCGAGTGTGTTCAATTCGGTAGCCATGCATCGCAGTTTTCACTGCAGGAGGCTGGAACGCATTTTAAGATGGAGAAAGGCACCCCATGGGCAACTGTTTAAGCCCGTTCCTAACCAATCTTTTCCTAAACCACCTCGAAAACCTTGCTCACAACAATTTCAACTATTTCCCAGAGGTCTGGTTTAGGTACGTCGACAATATCTTTGCAATTTGCAAGATCGACCAAGTAGACTTACTCCTAAAAATCTCAATAATTTAAGCCCTTCAATTAATTCTACATTGGAAAAAGAACACAATAAGTCCTTGCCCATCTTGGACATACTCATATGCCCTCTTGATGGCCTTACTTTCGATATTTTTCGGAAACCAAACTATGTCCCATCATACATACGGAACGATTCCAACCACTGCTATGGGCACAAACTTGCGGCATACAATCACATGATTGTCAGGGTCCTGAATATACCTTTGACCCAAGAGAAGAGGGAAGTGTAATTCAAAAGAATCAAGGAGACAGCTAGGTACAACGGATTTACATCGACAAATTAATCAAGAAACATTATTTCAAGAAGAAGGTTTCCCAATGCACGGCGCTAGAACCAGACCAAAAGAAGGACATCATGTTCTTTAGTCTACCCTACAACCGACCGTTGACTAAAGGCATGGAGAAAATTTGCAACAGCTTTAATTTAAAGGTTGCATATAAAAGTGAGCATTCCGTGAAGAGACTACTGGGTAGTACCAAGGATCAAATCCCGAGTCATGAAAGATCCGGGGTATCCATCGTCTCCTCTCTGCACAACATCAAGATCAATTCAAAACTACTCCTGTTGACACGCTTTCCAAAGACCCTCCACTGTTCGCGGTCGTCTCTTTCCGCGGGCCCGTTTAAGTAGGCCAAAGTCACAAAAATCCATAGGCGTTGACATGACGGGTATGTCGCTGAATGGAATGGAGCGGATTCCGGTATCTTCTTGCCTGCCTTCCAGGAACAGGCGAGTTGACGTGGCGGTGTGACTCGACGCCTTGTCTTGGTGCAGCCATACTTTGTTTACCTCTATAGCGTACAAACCGGGGATGTCATGGGTAAACATGTGGGTTAGACCGTTACTCTGGTAGTAGATGGCGTTGACTTTGGCCTCTGGCTGAACTCTGTGTAAAGTTAACTTGCCTAGTAGCTGTATCCCGCCACGGTTATGAAACCTTTTGAAAATGTTACCTTGCATTCAGGGTATCATTTCTGAAGTCCTTAGAAACCCTTGGGCGGTAAAAAATGATTGGGCTTAAATAAATATATACGCCTTATTTAGTGTGACCACGTATTACCACTTTACACCCGACAGATATCGGGTTCATATAGTTTACGGCAGTTGGCCCGTCGCTCTTGAACATGGCGCGGCAACAATTTATGAATGTGGCTCTTGTGTCGTAAATCACGGTTGATAATTGTGTTTACCGTGTACACAGATGCCCTTACCTTCTGTGCTATGGCCCGTTGTGTTGGTAGGAGTACGGGTAGTTAATTATAACGAACCTGAACTTGATCTATGCGGTCTTCATGTAGAAGGCAATGGACTTCATATGAGACGATGGAGGCGGGGTGAGGATTGAATAAAGAGACATCGCAAAAATTACAGAGAATAAGCGCAAGAATATTTTCATCATTATGCTTTCTTTAATTGAGCCACATGAGGCAGCAGTCGCACGATGTCATGTTTATCGGTGTGATCTTCTCATAAGTTTCCTAACAAATCTGTCACAGGATAATGACCCCAGCGATCCAAAGTATTTTGTTTGTTCATCAAAATAATTTTTTTTTAATACGGCTGCTTCATCTGATAAAATTGCTCGGAGGAGAAAGGCGGGATATTCGTGACATCAACTTGGGAAAAAAGCAACAAAGACTCACTAGTAATGAAAATTTGTTTGACGGCACTTTGCGGACCCCCCTCTCCGCCACTGCTCCGACTATAACTTTTGCTGCTGTACACGACGGTCATCGGCAAAGTTTCAAGCGAGGCGGCTGCTGCTAAAAAGAAAGGAGAACTCGTTTTTAACTATCTGCAAAATTCATCTTTATTGCAGATTTCCATTAGCTCACCTATTTTAAGTTCATCTTTAGCCAGAGATAGAAAAAAAAAACAACAAAACAAATAAAGAAATAATTTCGTCAAAGAGCCCTCGTCCACCCGCCTCGAAGCAGACAAACGATCGATAGGCGGCTGCTCTTTCGTGCGTTGCCTCCTAAATCCTTCACGAACTCCAATATCAATTTTAATGAAACTCGAGGCGCATACATAATACTCATGTCCCATCTCGACACTTTAATATTTTCAGCTGCCCTAATTAAAGACCGACAATTCTTTTTATTCATTTTCTGTAATGTAGTCGAGAAGAGACGTTTTCATATGGCCTTTTTTTTTGCATTTCTGGGAACTAATCTGTCGTTTCACTCGATAAGTAAGAGACGAAAATTTTTTCAAGTCTTGCAGTCGAAATTAACGTCAAGTATTTCCTATTCCAAGCTAAAACTTCATCAATATTAAAACTGCTTTAGGGTTTAAGTATTTCCTACTCAACTTTTTTATTTTTATTTTTTATTTTTTGCAAGATCAAAATATAAAAGAATAGCTGATATACTCGGCCTTGCTCGGGCTCTTTTTTGATGAAATTTTGCAACATCTGAATGTGAATATACAGAAAAAATGTACACATGACAAAACAGCTTGAATTAATATAGTAAAAATTCATATTGAAGAATCGAAAAGAGTTCTTTTAAACTGCTCCCAGTGGATGGGGCCATCGTAGTTCTAGCAGTTCGTAATTTCAGCTGTTCTACTCGACTTCGCTCGTTTTGGAATGTTTTGAATAGCTGAGTGAGTTTGACACAGTGCCGAGAAAAAAGGTAGAGAATAATGTTCATTTTTTCTGAATATTCACATTCAGAAATTGCAAAATTTCATCAAAAAAGAGCCAAGCAACGCTAGAGAACACTTGTGTATCCAAAGATATCTTCTTGAGAACAGTTTTTCTCACTTTAGTTTGACCAGGGGTTACATCTGTCATTTGTTTTTTAGAAAGATTGCTTGGAAAACTAAGCCATCCACTTGTTTATTTGTTGAATAAATTGTGACCGCTTCATGTGTTCATGGGATTGTACGGGTATTTTCATTCATTCAAATAACATAGGCCTTCTATATTGTATTCCCTAATTCTTTTGAGCAGTGTATTTACCTTAATAATAAAAATAGACTGTTAATTGATTTTACAATAATAAAAGCTACTGCAATTGTTTGAGGGCGGCGATAAAGTGGCTATTATTCAAAGAAATAAGTTATCAACTTGCCCCACTTGATGCCATTACAGTTTTCTTCGGTGTAAAAACACGCGGTCAATTCGAAAAAAAGAAACTAGCCCAAGTTTACACAAGTTTTCACCTTCTGCCAGGCTATACTCTAAAGAAATTCTCCACATTCACTTACAAGCGTATCGAGAATGGAACTGCTACATGGTATTTTACTTCGCAGTGGTTAAACACAACAACAAGCTCTCTCGTTTGTCATGGTGTAATAAAAAAAATCGAACACACAGTCTAAAAACGAAGAAGATGCGTTTCATAGATGATGATTTAAAAAAATGTACGCATGAACATTGTTACCCCCCCCCCCCCAACAACTTACCCCGTCTCCCCTATACAAAGATACGAGCACAGACTCAAGCAAGGAATGGAAAAATCGAGTGGTGATTGGATGATAAGGGACAGCAAAAGGGACACTTCCAGGCAGGCGCCGCAAGTGCAATGATAAAGGTGGAGACTACATTGAGAAATGACATTATCAGCTTTGTTAAGCTTCGTTCCATTTTCTAACAGACCTAAATCCCATTTTCTAACTTCATCTTGAGTCCGCCTCGTACATTAACTTTGATACGGTTGTTAAGTGATCTGTTTGTTTAGAATCTCTACGTACTACCGTAATATACATGCACATTAAAGTTGTAGACAGCTCTGTTCGGTTCAGAATTTTGTTGGGTTATTGTTTTCAATAAAAAACCATCTTTGTAATGTTGCGTGCCGTAGCACATAATAATTTTTAAAATAAAGTTTCAGGAGATATTATCGGTAAAACGTGTAAATGATTCGACGATAACTCCTAATGAGGATTAAATCATCGAGCGAAACAATTAAGCCTCGCCATCATAAGCTTTCAATGTCGACATCACTGAAACTGAAATGGCAATTTTTAATTCTCATTTTTCTATTGCCAAGAAGAAGAAGCGCTTCGCTCTCACGGCCCTGTTTACGCAACTCACTATGACGAAGCAATTTTCCCTCGCTATCTCACCGGCCAAAGAAATAAGCATTCAAAAACAATTTCTTTCTCACCATCGACTCCACCGGAGCTCTATGTATTTTTTTTAGACAGTTTCCCAACGTGATATGTACTTATTTTTATTTTTTATATCTCGTTCCCTCTTTAAAATCGCGTTTTCGTGTGGTGAATGGCGAACGCTTCCCTTTAAATCTTTGGTGTTTCGCTAGAAGAGACTCGGAATGATCTTTTCGTGCAAAATGCCCAGTTTTCTTGGAAACAAACTCATTTCTCCTTAATCAGCTTCAATCCGTCAGTCTTGTTTTTTTTTCTCTTTGGTTCAGTTATCGATCAAATCTCTCAGTACTTCAAAACAATCAAATTATTTTTCTTTCCTATTGCTATTGATTCCTGGTGATTAGGATCCGTGTCCGTCAAATGTAAACTTATAAACAAAATTAAGAAGTCCATTATGACGAAATGAAATGAAGTCTGGCAATATTTATTCCGCTGCAAAAACTAAAGTGGATTGACTTCTAAATGTATTTCGACATCAGCAATAATCGAACGTCAGTCGGCATTAAAGAGCCAAATACGGTACTCCCACAATCCGAATGAAAGATGCGAAGAACTCGATTTCTTTATGATATAAATAGAATCTCAATCCTAACTATACTGGAATTTCAAATCTATGACCTCTGACTGACGACATAAACAGTGCGATGTCAAGCATAAAACGAAAAGGACTTTTATTCATACGAACATTTTTCAAATAGAATTGGACGGTGAAAATCGATAAAAAAGAAAATCAATTGCACGGAAAGAAACGGAAGCCCTTTAAATGAACGAATGCCTCAATTATTCAAGCAGTAGGGTACTGGCAGTACAACCGTCAACGCAGTGTAAAGGAAATTGAGCTTACAGACATATCCATTTCTAAAATTTAAGAGGCAAATGAAGGCGCGTTTAAAGTCGAACTTTAATTCCAAGGCGTTTAGATTTAAAGCGAATCACTTTAACAAGAAACATTAAAACATTTTTTTATGTTGAGAAATGTAAAGAATTTTCTCGTTTTATTAATGTAATAGTATACAAGAAATTAAGCCTCCCGAGGAAGGTATAGGAAAGTAGCAGAAGTTCTGAGTTCATCAATTTTTACCCCTTCATCTGCACTTTTTAACCCCAATTTTTTTTTTTTAAGAAAAAATTTATTTTCTCGAATTTAGTATTTAGAAAATATAAAAGAACTCTATCTTCTTTCCTTTCTCATCATTTTCGATCGAATGATATATCACACGCTATATGTTGCCATAGTTCTAAAGACCAAGTGACTGCCACCCCCACAGCTCCGACCCCACTGGGATAATTTGGCCCAAACTTCATAGGAGTATGCATATCGAATTTCACTCCTTTACATATCTAAATACCACATAGATCACTTGGTCCCCTCTAATTCCCACCCCAGTCACGTACGTACGTACGTACAGACGTCAAGACGAAACACGTCAAAATGGATTCAGGGATGGTCAAAATGTATATTTCCGTTGAAATCTGAAAACCGAAATTTTTCGCAAATACAATACTTCCTTTACTTCGTTCAAGGAAGTAATAAATGATTATCACATTTCATTTAATAAAACCAACTAATTTCAATGTTAACTCTTCATTGTCACCCATCCAGAGACACTTACAAAACAGCATCTTATAAGCAATGCCTTTAGAGACTTAGGCATCTACAATTTAAAGACAAAGCTTGTAAGTGTCTCTTACCTTACCCCCACCTACTTCAGCGTTTCTTCATAGGATGCTCCGCAGAAAAGCTTCATTCTCATCGATGGTGAAGACATGATTTTGTTTTTTATGAAATGAAGTTCGATTCTAAACCTTTTATTCTGCGTTCAACAATTACCCGCATCAATAAATGGACAATACAAGCAGAAAAAGAAAAAAAGAAAATGGTGGCACTGAAACAAAACTTTTGGAGTGTAGGTTTTGTTAAATATCGCAATCTTTAATGACTAGGCCGATTTAAAAAAGAAAGAAAAAAAAAAAAACCTTTCTTTATTCTTCATGAAATGAACAGAGCAAAAATTGCCTACTTGGAATTACGGGTTCTACTTCCAACAATAAAAATGTTAGAAATTAAAAACAAAACAAAAAAAAAAACAAAACACGTGAGGCTTATTTAAGAGATTCATTAGAAGATACATATCAAGTTGTATTATCAAACTGCAATTATTTTTTTAAACTACGCCATTCCCTTCAAAAGAAGATGGGGGGGGGGAGCATTTTGTTCCACCCTATATTTGCTTTATGGAAATTATTTTGTTAAAATGCTATTATATTTTTAAATCATGTAAAGTGTATTTTGAAGAATAATGTGAAGTTTAAGATTTCTCTTTTAATTTATTTTAATGAGAAACGTGCTTTTATGACGAACAATGTTTTTAATAAAAGCCTAACAGCCACTATAAAGATAAGATATTTCCTTATATGAGAAGATGATCGAGATAATTTATAGCACTTCATTAACGTCATAAAGAAGTTTTATTAGAATTTTAAAACTGATAGTGAGGAGTCAAAGAAAAAAGTTGCAATAAAGCAAATCTGGAGAAATAAGCTTTATTACGTCTACTTAAAATTATTAACGTTTTATTGCAATTTCAACATTGAATGTATAGAATTCACAATAATCACACGATGTTTGCGACGTCAAGATTCTGTAATTCACTCGAGAATTCGGGAATTGGCGAGTCGAAAAGGAAAGACCTTGAAGAAGAGCTTTCGTTGCATTTGCTCTTTTTTTTTTTTTTTTTTTTTTTTACAACGTTTTCTTTATTAAACTTGACTTTTCTGTTTGTTTGATGGTTTGTTTGTTTGGGTCAAATCTCCCATTCAGTTTTCGTCTACTTCCCGTAGTTCAAACAGGAATAAACTTTCAAAGTTTCGAAATTGTACAGGGTGATTCAGTCAATTTCTGACCATTTCACTCGAATGACGTACATTAGGGATAAACAATTGAAAGAATATGAGCGCCATATCGAATTTCTAAATAGTTGGAGTTTGTATTGTTGCAACGGCGCTGCATGAAAATCGTATTGTTGAAAAATGGCGCCCGCTTTATCAACAGAGCAGAAATGCAAGGTTGTCGAATGGTATTTCGAGACAAAATCACCTGTAACCGTGCAAAGAAAGTTCCGGAAGGAGTGTAAGTGTCGAGACGCACCAGGCAGGCAAACAATCATGGATTTTGTCAAGCAATTTCGTGCCACTGGATGTGTTAAAGGCAAGAAAAAAGGCGGGAGCGAAGCTCGTGTTCGAACGGCCGAAGTTGTCGAAAATGTTCGCACAAGGTTGGTCGATTCCCCTACCAAAAAATCTGTTCGCCGCCTATCCATTCAAGAAGGCAGGGCTGTCGTATACTACAAAGAAAGGATTTACACCCGTATATGATCCATGTTTATCAGGAGTTAATAGACACTGGAAGACAGAAGCGACAACAATTTGCGATGGAGTTTGGAGCAGTAATGGAAGCCAATCAGGACATTGTGGACAACCTGTGGGTGTCAGATGAGGCCTTCTTCAATCTGTCAGGTGACGTTAATAAACACAACGTTCGTTTTTGGGGTTCCCAGCACCCTCATGGGATCCATAAGTCACCTCTTCATCCACGAAAGGTTATGGCTTGGTGCGCGATTTCCAAAAGAGGCATCATTGGTCCGTTCTTTTTTGAGGGCACCGTAACGTCACAGGCTTACCTTAACATGTTGGAAACCTTCTTCATCCCCGAGCTACGAAGGAGGCATATACCACTTCGACATCAATGGTTTCAACAGGATGGGGCTAGGCCTCATACCACTAATGAAGTGCTAGACTTTCTCAATCAGAAATTCGGAAATCGTGTCATTTCAAACAGGTTTCCAGATCGATTCGGGGGTGGCTTTCTTTGGCCCCCTACGAGTCATGACCTAAAGATAGTGTGTTCACTACAGCACCAAGAACCCTAGACCAGCTGCGACAAAGCATCGTCGACTGCTGCACCCTTGTGGATGCAGAAATCCTGGATAGAGTTATGAACAACTTCACCATTCGGCTGCGAGCAGTTCAAAGCGTTCGTGGTGGCCACATTGAGCATATCATCAAGACTTTTCCACGGGAATAAAAACTCCGAACTGCCTAAAATATCATACTGAAATGCTAAGTTTGTAAACATTAATGGGTCAATAAATCATAGTATTGAAATGGTCAGAAATTGACGGAATCACCCTGTGTGATCGCTTTTTGTCTATTATCTATAAAATATGGCTAAACAAAAAATTCAAAATTGACTCAAGAAGCTAGAAGGCTTAAAATAATGAAAAATATGTAAAGCTAGATTTAAGGAGAAGAAAAATTTCTTATACCATGATATTAGGCGCCGATAATGACTAAAATATTAAAACAACGAAAGAAAAGATATCTTATCATCCGAGCTTGGATTCGAAATTGCGAACTCAGATCTATCGCGGACAAAACATATCAACCGAGAAAAAAATTTCTTTTAATTATATTGAATGTACTAGTTTACACTGCTTTCAGGCCAAAAAAGTAAATTAGTGTTTTAGAAAGATAACGATTATTATATTCAAAATATGTTCGGGAAAACTCAGATTTTTTATGTAAAAATAGATATAATTTTATTTGTAATTAATTATTCTATTTTTTCTATTCTTTAAGTTTTTTTTTACTGTTTTGCAGACAGTGATTGTTGAATATATATTGTTTTAATAAATGTTAATTAAAAAATCTCCATGTGATTATCACTGTCTGCAGCTAGTTGTCCCTCGCGAATAATTTTCGTGATCACGAGGATGTGTGTCACACTATTGTTGATGTTCTTTCCGTGGTTACTGTTTTTTGTTTATTTCAGACAGACCACTTCCAGCTTCTGGTCCTCCACGTCCTTCCTAGCCTGCAGGATGGCGTTCAACTTCCATTTATCATTTTCATTCCAATGCTCTGCAAATTACTCCTACCCTGCCGTTCGATGTTTAGTTTCTTATTGAATTTCTCACTTTCTCGCGGCAGCCATGATTCTTTCCGAGCAGCATTGTTTTGCGGGTTTACCCAGAAGGTAATAAGGAAATTTCTTTTAATGCTATTTCAACAATAACGCGCATAAGGGACGCCATGCTGCACATTTCAATTCTTATTCCCCATTAATAATTAATTATTATTTCGCAGTCTTTCTTTAGACATTAAATGGGAATTTTGAAATTTCTTTTCCTTATTCTTTATAAGGAATTGGTCTGTCTCAATTTTTTTTTATATTTAATCTCAATTCGCTCAATGTAGCGATTAATATTTCTCGTTACAGTGTTTTGCTGTATTTAACGTACATGTAAGTATTTCTTTATTTTATTCCGAGAAATATTTTCTTTTGTAATTGAGATCGCAATGCCTATTCCTCAATTGAATTATATTGTATAGAACATTTTTTTGTACAGAATTTTTGTATTTTATAAATAAATATCGCAATTTTTAAACCAAAATAAAAGTCTTTTAACGAGCCACGTTTACTCTTTAAGTTTTGGGATTCTTTCTTTTAAAGTACCACCCATTAAATTCTATTTATTTTGCTTCCCCCTCTGAACAATTATTATATTCAAAATATTTTCCAACGAAACATGCAACCTTTCCCATTTTTTAGGCAATAAGTGGATTCCGCAATAGAAGAATCCTGTTGTTTGGTAGCAATCCAGCTAAGAAGCCAATTTTTGATCTCCTCATGAGAAATAACTCGCTCTCCAGAACGAGTGCTCTGCAGGAATCTAAACAAATCTGGTGAATACGGCAGATGGGTTAACACTTGACAGGTTTTGCGGCATGAGGTCTGCCATTGTCAGTCTGGAAGTATAATTTGACATGTCTTTTCGCTTAATGTGGACATTTCAATGCACGACTCAAATCGATTATTTGATGTTGAAAACGTTCAGCATTGATGCTCATCCAGTAATGCTTCCAAATCTGAATCTTCAAATTTGTTGTCGATAACTGTCGTCAGCAGTAGGTATTGGATTCCGCCAAGGGTGCGTACTGTCGCCCCTCTTCATTATCTTGATGGACTGGATAGACAGGGACAGCCGAGGCGATGAGCGTATTTGTGTGGGCGATTGCTTGGTGGAGAGATTGCTCTTTGCTGACGACCTTGTCCTTCTTGGGTCTTCTCGCACTTACCTTCAGCATGCACCAGACTGGTTTACAGCCAAAAGTGAAGATGCTGGGATAAAGATCAGTGTGGCTAAGACAGCCTGCTCACTGCGCTCTTCATGTTAGGGGAGCCCCACTGAGACAGGTGGAGAAGTTCAAATATCTCGGGATTGCATTCACGAGTGATGGGCGGCAGGATAAAGAATTGGATGCTCGGATCGGTGCAGCAAGCTATGTCAGACGTGAACTGTGGCGATCCGTGGTAACGAAACGTGAGCTGGGAAAGCCAAGCTCTGTTTTCAAATTATCTTTGTCCCCATTCTCACCTATGGTCATGAGTCTTGGGTAATGACCGAAAGAGTGCGATCGCGAGTATAAGCGGCCGAAATGAGATTTCTGAGAGGTATGGCAGGTGTTACCCTACTAGATAGAGTACACAACGGCACAATAAGTGAGTCCCCGCTACTTCTCGGCATTGAGAGATATCAGTTGCGCTAAAATAGCCACGTGACACGGATGCCACAAACTGGTCTTCCTAGGCACTTGTTATTTTCCAAGCCGGTGGGCAAGAGACCAAGGGGTCGGCCTAGAACCAAGTGGCTAGACTACATGTCGAGTCGCTTGGGTATTACCAGTGAGGACATGCGCTGGATGGCGGAAGATCGCGATCGCTGGAGATCCTCCATAGGGCTGCTGCCCCCGCGACCCTAACGGATAAGCAGGTTTGAAAAATAAGTAAGTAAATAGTCAAACTGTAAGATCTAGAGCTCTGAGAGTGAAATGAAAGATTAAAAAAAAAAGTAACAAACTAAAAAAAGAGAAAATTAGTTTTCAGGCGTGACTTAATAATACTTACCCCGTCTAGAAATTATTACCCGTACTCCGCTTATTTTGTTAATCGACCATTTCACTCAGGGCTGTAGATCTTGCGGTTTGACTACACTTACACGATCTTTGATTTCCACATTGAAATCATCACTTTTTGAATTGTCTGAACCACTGCATACACGAGCTTTCACCTAGAGCATGTTCATCATAAGCTTCCACAAGCCAACAGTGATTTTCAGCAGCAGTTTTCTTTAAGAAGAAGTAATGCAGCAAAATTTCTCGCATATGAGTCATTCCACGGTCAAATTGAATAAAATCGGGTGATAATTGACCTTAGAGTCTCCGATTTTTCTCTAACTTTATCTGTGTATTCTAGTGGATAAAATATAAGACATGCATAGTTTCGTTTGCCAGATAAAAATATATTTCAGTTAGAATTAATTATCAAAGTTATCAAAATTTCGCGCATCTTATCACATAAAACGAAGCATATCTCTGGTTATATTTGTCGTAGGGAATTGTCGTTTATGTCAAATTGAAGCTAAAATGAATTCCTTTTTTCTTTAATTTACTTTATGGACTTCAAGATAAAATATGAGGGGAGAAATGCATTTTAATTTTATAGAATCATGTATTAACCTGAAAACGATGCTCTAAAATTATTTAAAAAGAGTTTAATTCCCTCATATCCATTGCATAACTCTACGAAATTACAGGATGGAATTCAAAATTATTTATGAGGTCAGATGCGCCTACCGGATGTTTCTACAACTCATTTTTAACGGATCTGCAGACTTAAAACACTAAGGGCGAAACTTGGAATTATGACAATTTTGCGGTTTTCATTTGACTCTCCCTCGTATTTGAAATTATTCATTCTACGAAGGATGCTAAATTGTTAAGTTTCCTTGAGTCTGTTGAAATCGTCAACAGAGGATCATCCTATCTGATATTGAACAGCGATGCTGGTCCTATGCCAGTGGCTGCTTGGATGTCCCTACTTCAACGAATCATAAAATGATTTAGTCGTTTATTTCCTATATGGTTTGCATTTTTAATTGATGAAGATAATCCCCAAAATATGCATTCGAATCATTAAAGATATTTCGTTATGGATTTCTGGTTTCCTTATAAGTTGCCCACATTTTGATTTAAATTTGTTTTATCTGCTGTTGTGTATTATTTGGAGAATGTGTGCAGAGTGTGCCGAATGAATCGTTTGGCATACAATTCAAGAAATGACTATAATCTGCCTTCAATGCAGAAGAGACGAGAGAGAAAAAAGCAAAGCCAACAGAAAATTCTTCTTCATAAGGGGAAAAGACCACTCTGTGCCCGCTATTGGAAGACGATCAGGAAATTCAGAATTCAAAAACAAAAGAAAAAAAAGTGGAATGAATAGAAAGATGATGAAAAGATAAGAGAGACGCGTACAGGAGAAAGGAGGGAAAGTGGTGTTCAATTCAGGCGAGGTGGAAAGATTCAAGATAGAGTATGCGCACGTTGCGTGACTAAGCACCCGTCATCGGACCCAACCGAGACTCTGAGGAAGACCCATACTCTCGAAAACTTTTATTGCCATTACTAGACTCTTTCTCTTTGCCTTTGTTTGCTTTGTCATTCTTGGTTCAGCATTCCCACGTTCATTTTCATCTCTCGGGTGGCTTATTGTAATGACGATCCTTTAAATACACCCCGCCCCCACTCCTCATTCACAAATTACTACTTTTAAGCGTCTTCATAATAAAATGAAACTGTGGCCGTGGCTTTGATGCACAAATTAGCAAAAGTTGTTGTTGACTGTTTTTTTTTAATGACAAAGATAAAAAAGACAGATAGAGCAGGTGCGCTTGAAAAGAACACCTAAGCCTTTCGAGTGAATGCGATAACACACGGCGCAACTCAACCTTCGGTGTTTGTAATGGAAAAGGAAGGAAATGCGATTGGGAATAGAAAAACATAAAAAAGCCATCGGCCAATAAGAAAAGAGAAAGAAATCGGGAGAGAGGAGATGACGTTTGCGTGCTCTGACGATAAAGACCAAGTAAAAGGGCAAACAATTAAGCCAACTCGATTGGCGGCCATTGCCCTGCACTTGGAACTCCTTTTTTCCCCACAATCACACATAAACCGCTCATCACAATGAAGTTTATTCATGTGCTGCTTTTCGGATTGGTTAAAATTTCAAAAGCCGTGTTCATTGGAATAATGATAAATAAATCTCTGGGTTGTTGTTAATTACATCGTAATCCACTTGACCATAAAAAAATTGACTTTTATTAGCAGAGATGTACATTTCTATACCAATAAAAGTTCAACTTTTTGCATTTAAGGGATATTGAGTCTCCTGCTTTTTCACAAAGTCCGTCAAAAAATATCTAGACATTTGAACAAAAGAAAAACATTTCAATACTAAACTTCTTCAGGCATCACGAAATAAATACAAGTTTCCCTTGACCTCTACAATTACAAGAGGTACTCAAAGTGGATGCCATTAGCTTCCATTACTATGGCAAAGTGCTGCTTGGGCAACATTGGCCAATGTGTCCAGTGGGATTGCTGCATATGCCGTTTTCTGCGTTACACGACATCCTTTACAGTTGAGAATGCGCCAGCTTGCATTACCAAAGCGAAGAGTTTAAAAGGTTCATTACTGAAACCTAGGAGTCTGTATATTTAAAGAAGACATTTTTAGACTGAACGAAATACATTTCAATGACTTGCAAATTATGATGTAGAAAAGTAAGGAAAAACCCCGCGACCCGGACTCGAACCAAGGACCCCGACTATCGCTGTCCTACCCAATCGAGCTATCTCGGACACTCAATTGAGACACCTATTCAATATACTCCATTGGTAATGTACAAAGTCACTTGATAGCCCAAATGGCAGAGCAGGCCTCCGATTCTGGGAATCTTCCTGAACCTGGAATCATTACATACGAGGGAAAATCGGAAAGTAACGTGAATTCGCATTTCATAAATTAATTTCAAATACCCAGAGCGAAAGAAATTGCACTTTGGAAACTTTATTTTTCAACATAACCGCCACATATGTTTATGCAGCGGTCCCAAGTGTAACCAGTTTCTGTATATCCATGTCAAAAAATTCGTTGGGCTGATTGCGAAACCACCTTCGGACAATCATATGTATGTCACACAGTAAACTTCTGCATTGATTGTCATGGCTTTGGTAAGGAAATCGCACAAGAAAACGCCATGCCAGGCATGAATATTTTTCCACACAATGCTATCCTGTTTGGATTCAGGCTGATAATGGGAAATCCTGCAACATCCCCCCTTACAGCCCGAACCTAGCAGAAGTTCCTTAGAGGTCAGCGTTTACAGACCGACCATGAAGTGAAAACGACTGTCCGAAGATGGATTCGCAATCAGCCGAACGAATTTCTTGATAAGGATATACAGAAACTGGTTGCAACTTGGGACGCTGCAGAAACAAATGTGACGATTATGTTAATTTCCGATCCTCCTTCGTACATACACTATCTACCCAAAAGTAATCGGACACTTTCAATATTTGACTTTGTGGAATATCTAGAAAAATACTTGACGAATTATCCTGAAACTTGAGGGGTGTAAAGAGCATGTTACACCTCATATGTTTCACCGAAGGTTTTGTCCCGAAGGCGAATAGGGACCAGCAACAAGGTGAACCAAAAAAAATAATGTTTGGGATCACCCTGTAAAAAATAATGCTTGAAATGCGTTGTAGCTGTAACATATGATTAGGAGGCTTCTTATATTTATCTGTTTTCATTTGGATGAGAATAGCACGTATATTCATGGAGATATAAATGTTCCTTTAAAAAAGTCGAGATGTTTTCGGAGTTTTTTTTTATTATAACACGCAGGATTTTCAACCCAATTCAATGCTATTTTCAGGAAAATTGACAAACTACAGTAGAGACAACACCCTACAATCAGAAAATAAAAATATTAAATATTTGATGAAATATGAGCATTTTTACTAAATAATGTTTAAATGCACATACGCAAGGATTACCAACATGTCTTTTGCATAATTTATTAGCCAAAGGTATAGAGTTACTCTTATAAAAATCCGAAAGATATCGCCTATAGAATGAGTTCAATTTCAGTTGCTCTCAAAGATAAACAAAACGATATGGGTTCTCTCCAAATTTTTATTTTTGGACCGGACACCCGTAACAACATTTTCTCCTTACGATGATATGAAGGCATATTGACTTCATTATTGGCTTCATATCAGCTTAAGGAGAAGAAGTCGATACTGGTGTCCGATCCAAAAATAAAAATTTGAAGAAAACCCCTTATCGTTTTGTTTATTTTTTAGAGCAACTGAAATTCAACTCATTCTATCGGCGGTATCTTTCTGAATTTTCATGGTATTTGCTTGGGCTTTTTAAAAGAGTAGCTCTATACATTTGGCTAAGAAATTATGTAAACGACATGTTGGTAAATCTTCCGCATGCGCATTTAAACATTATTTAGTAAAAATGCTCATAATTTCATCAAATATTAAATAATTTTATATTCTGGTTGCAGGTTATTGTCTCTACTGTTGATTGTCAAGTTTCCTGAAAATGGCATTGCATCGAGTTGAAAAGCCTGCATGTTATAAACAAAAAACTTACGAAAACATTTCGATTTTTTAAAGAAACCTTTATAACTCCATGAATATACGTACTATTGTTATACAAATGGACACAGATAAGTAAAAGAAGCCTCCTAATCATATGCTACAGCTTCAACGCATTTCAAGCATTATTTTTTACAGGGAGACCCTCAAACATTATTTTTTGGTTCAATTTGTTGCTGGCCCCCTATTTGCCTTCGGCACAAACCCTTCTCTGAAATAGATGAGGCGTAACATTCTCTTTACACTCCTGAAGTTTCAAGATAATTCGTCAAGTATTTTTCTAGATATTCGACAAAACGTATAAAATCGAAAATGTCCGATTACTTTTGGGTAGATAGTGTAGATTTAAACTTAGTGCCGAGGTGAATCCATGCTCTTTCAAGGAAATAAGATGAAAGTTCACGACCTTTAGATTTTCCACTTAAGTTTATCCAAGAGGACAAAAAGATAGTAGGTCGACCTTTAAGACATTACTATTCTTCTTTCTGATAATCTTTAAGAATCCGAAAACACGATTTCAAAAATCCAGTTTGTTTTTTTTTTTGTTTTTTGACGGATCCACGCACAAAGTCGTAGATTTCAATAAAGAACTTTTTTAAGTTATTCGAACCTCATTTATTCTACACTTTGTGGCCGATCCAACTTCGGAAAAAAGTCCACAGATGGCATCTGCAGCCAAATGTTTCAAAGAGCTTTAAACGATTGTACGTGTGCTTAAAAATAATTTATTGTTTGTTTCTTTTTATCGTTTAAGAAAACCATTGGCTATAATTTGCAGTTGCCGTCTCAAACTGTAATTGTAACTTACTCAAGAGCGATATCCGTCATGATAATGGGACTCGGCTTTCACCCTATAATCTCCTAAGAAACGCCATTCCACTCATGGCATCTTCCGCACGCATCGCTGCAAATACAGACGCAAAGGCGCAATATCATCTTTTACTCGTTGCTTTCTACTCTTCTAGAAGTCTCTGGCTGAAAATATTACCCTCAAGCCTCCATTTAGTACGACCATATTATCTTTACAATTGATTTTGCTCGCTGATTTTACTCGTTATTAATACCGATAGGTACTTAAGTTTTCTCAATGTCCGTTGGTACCCTAGCGTTCGAACGCTTGGAAATGTTCAAATGTTCCCGCCTCTATATACAGTGCCGGTCAGAAGTTTAGCACCTCAAAAAGACAATTATCAGAAAAACCCTTTTTACTTGAAATGAGGGAACTTGTTTTAATTATTATTGTACACATTTATTTCTAAAAAATCATTTCCACTTTGCAAAACAACCTCTCAAAAATCAATTCCACGTTGTTTGGTGATGTGTATTTTAAACAATTTCTAACAAACTCTACATTATTGTTGATAAAATGAAACAAAATAAGGACAAAAAACTACGGGTTACGAGAAGCAAACATTTAGTAACGAGTTGGATACCCATGATTTTTTTTATCACAGCGAGACAACGACGTTGCATAGAGTCAATAAGTTTCTGGCATCTTTTAAGTGGAATATTCTTTCATGCTTCAGTGACTGCAGTGAACAATTCTTGCTTATTTTTGCATGTCTTGTTGCTGAGCATTTGCTTAACATCTCCCCATAACCATTCGATGGGGTTCAGGTCAGGGGACTGAGAGGGCCACTCTAGAACGCGAATGAAATTATCACCTAACCACCGCTGGACCAATCTGCTAATATGTTTAGGGTCGTTATCATGTTGGAAACTCCAAGTGAGAGGCAGACTGTCATCAACATACGGAAGCAAGACAGTTTCCAAAATATTTTTGTAGACCAGCTGATCCATGATTCCAGGAATGAGATGGATAGGACCACATCCGTGACTAGAGAATACCCCCAGACCATGATGTTTCCTCCTCCATGTTTCACGATGGTTGTAAACACTGAGGAGCAAAAGCCTCCTTCTTACGACTTGTTTTCCATCACTCCCAAAGAGATTATTTTCGTTTCATCCGAAAACAACATTTTTCCATTCTTCAGGTGTCCAGTGCAGAAGAGCGCGTGCGAAAGCTAATCTTGCTTTGCGATTCTGCAAGGATACAAGAGGCTTTTTTCGAGCAATTCTTCCGTATAGCCCAAAATAATTCAGGCGACGGCCAATAGTTCTGCAACTAACAACAGGTAGTCCTCTTGCTGTCAACTCTTCGCAGCTAGAGGTTGTTGTAAATTTTCTATTATAGTCCATCCAGCCTTAGTTTGCGCGAAATGTGATGGACATGTTATTGTTATGTATTGTTTAATCTTTGTTGTAGCAATGTTCAACAATTGCAATGGCCATCATATTTCGCGCAAGCTGAGGCTGGATGGACTATAGAGGATGACAGGCGATGTATTAGGCGATCAGTACTTGCGAGTGGTTTTACGGGATGCTCCAGTTCTTGGACGGTCGCAAACAGATCCGGTTATTTTATACCTTTGAACAGCTCGAACACAAGCACTTTTACTGCACTGTTGCAACTCTGCTATTTGTTTAAAGGTGTATCCTTCCCCATGTAAACGCAAAATCGCTTCGCGTTTTTCAACACTCAAATTTGGACGCTTTCCCATTCCTTTGACTTCAAACATCTACAATACAGTATCAGGCAACATTAATTAACCAAAAGAACTGCTATTTTCAACCCATTCATGGATTAATGCTGGCATGAACCCCAGGTGCTAAACTTTTGCCATCCGTAAACTTGAATGAGCACTTGTGGATTGCCTATATGAATATATATATATGAATTGTTTCCTACTTTACATATATATCTTTGTTACTGTGACACCCCTCACGACTTTGTGGATTGTCCCAATTATTATTCAATGTTACTTTCATTCCTTTTATGATATTCATCTGTCCAAACACATTTAAACACGTATAATCTTATTTTAATCATGTTGGTGTAAACTTCTGACCGGCACTGTAGCTAAGGCCTTGATGGCCAAAATTGGTCTAATGCTTTCGGGGCAAAAGACTGCGCAAAACAATTTCGGTGGAAAAAGACGCCGTTTAATGATCCTCTAGCTAAGAGTGTTCATCGATTTTATTTTATTTTGAAATAAAAGAATAAATTTGCCTTTTTGAAAGACAAAAGAAGATGCTTTGACAGGCTGTCGCTTTGGGTTTCCGTAGCGCAGCCGAAGCGAGTGTTTCAGCGAAGGCGACAAAAATCCTGAGCCAATGGGTTCAAAGGTTGGGTCTCGAGATAATCGAGGCTTTTCGAATTGAGCACAATAAATTGTTCGAGATCCTTACAACGTGACCCTTGAGCCGAAAGGAAAAGGCTTAAGTGCTGTGGGGCGTGGGTCTATGGGGGTATCTAATCCTAAACGTCACCTGCCACCGAGCGAGTGCAGCGATCCCCGACGACCGAATGAGCACTAGAAACGGTCCGAGTGTCAAGGGCCTTGTTCTCGAACCCTTTCGCTTTAACTGTTCTAATTTTATTTTAGCATTTCAGACAGCCCTAACCGTTCGCTTCAAGTTATGTAAACGAGAAGGCAATTTCCAAAAAAGTGTTATAAAGTCATTAAGAAACTATTCTTCAGTTTTCTATTATAAGAACAACAACAACAAACCACAGGCCTTGATTCTCTTGGGAGGGTATGGAACACATAGAAAATAGAAACTTAGCTTTAACTCACACCAATTAAACTACCCCACACATCTCTCTGTACAATGAGCGTTCAAAAAATAACGCGCAGTCTGACAATTTATTTCTACGACACAAACAATGCTACGCGGCCGTTAAGAACGTCATGACGCACAGTCCTAAAAGACCTGGCCGCAAAACGCAAGGAAATGTACTTTAAAAAACAACGCCAGGAAACTGTGGACACTGGAATAAAGAAAATTAAGACAACACAAACCACAAATCCACAAAACATATTTAATATAGACTCAAATATTAAAAATTATTTATTTATTTATTATTACAAAGCCTCCCGGGATCCGAATGGTCCACCGGACTGACTAGTTAGATACCTGAGGGCTCGTTCACAATGCGATAATACAAATCACAAACGTTAGTAGTGATGTCCGTTGGATAGGACTAGGCTATCACTTAATAAAAGCTTTTATAAACTGCTTTCAGAAAAAGTTTGCATATACACAATTTCCTGTCTAGGATCCGATTTTCGGATCTCGGATCCAAGATCCGGATCTCAGATCTCGCATCCAAGATCCGAAGGAGAGATCTCGGATCCAAGTTCCGGATCTCGGATTTCTGACCAACATCCGGTTCTCGGATCTCGGACCTAGGTCCGAAAAAAAGATCCGGATACCCGGATCTTGAATTATCCGGATCTTGACATCACTAAACGTTAGTACAACAAATCAATAAACAACAAACAAGTCGACAAGAACGACAGGAAACCACTGATCCACATAAGATATTTATTAAAACGTATGCGCATTTCGGCAGCCAAGCTGCCTTCTTCAGCGTATACAAAGACCTAATCAGAACAAAGTAAATCTGTTCTGATGCAGGAAAGAATTACATCGTCATATATATAGTAAAGTGGGGTTGATTATGATCCAATTACAGAGTTTCTAATACCATAAGCACGAAAATATATATACAAAAATAAGTTATTGGTAGGCAGTCTTCAACTAATTAGGTCCTGGTTGGATTATTCAGTCTATTGGTCAGTTTAGGCAGGTGTAAGAGTTTACCAATGTCCAGCAAACCTTGATACTGCAAATTTCCCATTTTTGATGCTTGCCAAATGCTCATTAATTCTGGTCTTCACTGCTCTACGGGATTGCCCGTAGTAGACAGCATCGCATTCTGCACACGGTAATTTATATACGCCAGGCTTGTTTTCAGGGCAGATGGTATCTTTGGGGTTTTTCAACTGTTTCCTCATTGTGTTGGAGCTTCTATACGTGATTTCCAGGCCAAATTCTTTTGCAATTCTTGCCATGCCCCTGTTTAATTGCAGGTTGTATGGTAAGACTAGTCTCTATTCACGTTTTTCTTTTCTGTGCAGGGTGGTGACCTTTTGTAAGGCTAATTTACGTTTCACTTTCTTAGCGATATGGTTGACTACGCTTTTACGGAATTCTTTAATGGTTTGTAGTTCCTCTTTCATGTTCTCTGCATTCAAGGGGATAGACAGTGCCCTGTGCACCATATGTCTGAAGGCCGCTAGTTTGTTCGTTCCTAACTATATCAAACATGACTCCAATCACTGCCATCATCACAAACTAGCGGCCTTCAGACATCACAGTTTCTGGCTCCATTTGCTCTCAACATACAAGTCCTTAAGTGCTCTCAGCCAATAGCTAGATCCACATAACTATTATCAACCTGCATGAAAATAAAGACAATCAGGGACCTTGGATGATTCGGGTACAAATTATGACCAGTCATTTAAAGAAATTTGTACCAAAAAGAGAAGTAGGAGAAAAAATTGGAAATTCAAATAAAAGGTTGCCAACATCAAGGTATTCAGGGAAGAGTAACTTTGTTCCGACTTCCCAAATTTACACCGCAAAAATTATTTAGGAAACTCACAATAGGAAGGAACAGTGCATAGTTCTTGTGGTAATTGTGCCCAATTAAAAACTCCATAGTAACTAATACAACGTCGTCTGTTATTTGATTTTGCAAAAAGTAAAGCAACATCATTCCTAGATCTGGTATAATGGGTATGTCGATTACAATTAGTCGAAACAGCAAGTGGTGAACCGTTCAGGGACTTATAAATAAACATACAAATATGATTGTTTAAAGGCTATCTGATAAACTGTTAATAAGCGCAATGAAGTAAAATATGAAGAAACTGGAGAAGATTTAGGCAAGCCCAGAAGTGTTCGATTGAGGCGTTTAAACAAACGATTAAGATTATAGGCGGACGACGAATCCCAGAAAATGACCCAGTAACAGTGATAAATGGATCCATGCATTGTAAAGGAGAAGCAAGATCTTTTGAGATAAATAGTGTAATCTGGAGATCAGTCCTTGCCTTTTATTTAATTTTACTAGCAATGAATCGATATCTTCGCCCCAGGTTAGATCGTGGGTAATAATACAGTTTCGATGAGACAGTTATCATAGTACACCATTTGTTTGATTTGTTGCGTTGGTAGAACATCTTCTTGGTTTTTTCGATATTTACTTTTAAAGAATTTTCCTTGATCCAGGCTTTCAAAGAATCTGATAGCTTGTTGAGAAAAAGAATCAACATAGAAATATCGAAACTAGATGCTAAGATACAAACCTCAATTCCATAAAAATTGGGACAGGATGAAAACATGCGATGCAGCCAAAATATTGATACACTGACGTATTAATTTATTTTATTTCAAAAGAGGATAGTTTACTGGGTAGGTATTAAAAATTTCGGAACCAAATATTTAATTACTAGTAATAAATATTAGTTTTTTTGCAAACTGGTGGTTGCAACACCAAAAATGTTGGGACAGTGGGTGAATTACCACTGGCTATCATCTCCCATCCTTCTTGTTGGACGGGTTCCAAAAAGACGTCACCGAGAAGAAACACATGTTCTTCTAAAATTCCAATATGTGCTTCTGCATTAACGGTGCCATTGCAAATGTGCAGGTTTCCCAATCCACTGGCACTCGTGCAGCCCATACAATTATTGAAGCTTGTTTCTATACAGCACGTCGGTAACAGGCAGGATTGTCCTTTTCCTCTTTGGTCCTAAGTACACGCCGACGATTTTCGCCAACATCAACCGTAAATGTAGATTCATCGGACCACAAAACATGTTGCCACTGGCCATCAGTCCACTTCCGATGAGTGTGTGCCCAAGCCAGGCGCCTATGTTTCTGCAGTGTGTTTATGAACAGCTTTCTTTTTGCATAATAGTGCTTCAACTTACATTTTGTGATGTAGTGGCGAACGGTATTCAACGATAAAGGTTTTTGATAGAATCCTCGAGCCCATTTCGCAATTTCTGTCACTGTTGAATGTCCATTTTTAATGCAGTGACGTCTGAATCCCCAAAGATCACGAGCAGTCAGAATGAGTCTTCGTCCTTGCCCTTTACGAACGGTGGTATTTCCGCTTGTCCTGTACCTATTAGTAATATTATCAACTGCAGATGACGTAAATCCAAGATTCCTGACTATTTCACGCTGAGATACGTTGCTTCACCCACAAATATGTTTGTGGATATAAAGAATAAAGATTAAATGTTTGAGTCTATATTAAATATGCTAAAG
>JAHWFO010004564.1:671420-704694 GCA_023313115.1 Rhysida immarginata
TAGATCGAAATATGCCATTTATATGAAGGTGGATTTATTTATTTTATTTCTTTTGTTTTGCGTATCATTTTTCATGGTCATTTGAAATGTGTCAGTCGGCTCGGCGCCACCCTGTAGTTTCTATTAACTTCTTCACAAACGCAAACCCTTGAGCCCAGAACGGGATTCGAACCTGGAAGAATCTATGCCCTTTGTCGCTCTGTGGTCCTTGAATGGAAAATGATAACGGCAGAGAGTTTTGTCCTCGTAACACCGCAATAACATGTTGTTGTTTATCCGGCAAAAACCAAGGAAAAAAAGCAAAAAGTTCCACATGACCTATTGGCAATCACAACCCTATTCATAAATCTATAGAAATGAAAATTAAAAAATATATATACATTAAATAAAACGATTTTAAAAATGTCCCATTTTTTTCCTCTCCACAAAATGGATACAAAAGTAGACACTTTCTTTGCTAACATTTACACAGGAAATATTGAGTTTCCGGAGCTTTCGTGCTACGTTTCTGGATGAAAAAAAACAGGAACTAAAAAAATTAACGATTGTTGTATAATCCTCCATGGGGAATTTATTTCAACTTTGATAAAATAAACTTTAATATTGAGGAGGATTAAAATTAAAGCGACTTTATTTACTCTCTCTAGAAGCATCCAAAATTTTAATTTTTTCCTTAATTAGGAAAAGTTTTCTAAATTTCATTCATCGCCAAAATCCTTCAAACGGCATGGAATACAATTTCTACACGTGCTCAGTTAAAGAGCAGGTTCCCTTTTTCGAAGAAAAGAACATAATTTACTGAATGTAAGTTTTTATATTTCTGAATAAAACAGGTGACATGAAAGAGGCACAGGCATACTTTAACACAAATGAATAAATAAATTAGCCTGAACATGCAAACGAAAAATAGTTCATTGTGATCGAAAAGAACCGCCACTAGTGTCATCTGCACGAAGTCATCCAATATTATGCAAGGCATATACAATGCAAGAAAGCCTAAATGGGCTTTCAGGATGTCTCTTAATACATATAGAATTACATTTTCATTCTGTTTGTTCATTTACAGTAGAAATAATTTGAATAGTGACTTAGGAATTGGTCGAGTCTCTTTCAGTGCGTTTACATGGCACGTTTCGTTCCGAATCGACTTGAATTAATCCAAAAGTGTCTCTCGTTTACATGAACACTACAATACCCATTTCCATAAAAGTTGGGACAATGTGAAAAATGCAAATAAAACATGATTGACTAAATAAATATTAGCAAAACTTTGAAGTGACTGAAGTCAAATATGTACAATTTATAAATGCTGATCTCTTAGAAGCAAAGTATCTCAGCGTAAAATAGCCAGGAATATTGGTCTTCCGTCATCTACAGTTCATAATAATATTAACTGGTACAGGACAAGCGGAAGTACCACCGTTCGTAAAGGGCAAGGACGAAGACCGATTCTGATTGCCTCGTGATCTTCTGGTTTTCAGACGTCACAGCATTGAAAATAGACATTCAACAGTGACAAAAATTGCGTAATGGGCTCGAGGATTCTATCAAAAAACCTTAATCGTTGTATACCATTCGCCGCTACATCACAAAATGTCAGTTGAAGCTCTTATGCAAAACGAAAGGTGTACGTAAACACACTGAGAAACGTAGGTGCCTGGCTTGGGCACCCACCCATCTGAAGTGGACTGATCCTCAGTGCCGATGTGTTTTGTGGTCCGATGAATCTACATTTATGGTTGTTGTTGGCGAAAATCGTCGGCATGTACTTAGGACCAAAGAGGAAAAAAGACAATCCTGCCTGTTACCGACGTGCTGTACAGAAGCCAGCTTCAATGCTTGTCTGGGGCTACAGAGAAAACAGAAGCCAGAACTGTGGACAAAGATTAACAAAACCAACCGGAAACCACTAATCCACAAAGATATTTTATTTGTAGGAATGCGCATTTCGTCAGCGTATACAAAGATGATCAGAACAGAAAGTTCTGTTAAGATGAAGATTAAGAAATCACAACGTCGTATATATATAGTAAAATTGTACAAGAAGATATCCAATCAAAAGAAAATCAGATACAAAAACAAAATAATAAAGAACAAATCAGTAGTCAAAACGGTCACTACTACAGAAGGCCAGTCAAGTGTCATTGTTGTCACTTGTATGGTTTTTCTTTCTGCTGGTCAATGTGGGGAGATCTAGAAGTTTAGCAACGTCTCTCAAATCTGCTACGTTCAGCGGACCTGCGTCACTGTTGAGGAGTTTGGAAGGGCCTTCATTGGTGATAGCGTAGGATTCAAGAAAATTTAACAGTCTAGGGTCTCTCGTTCTATAGAGAATCTTGAAGTCTTCACGTTTATAGTCATGTTTACAATCGAGAACATGGTCAGCAAACCTAGACAAGCGAATTTCCCATTTCTAATACACGTCAGTTGCTCACCTATCCTCGTCTTCACCGTTCTCCGCGTCTGACCGTAGTAAACAGAGTCACACTTTGCACATGGCAGCATGTAGACCCTAGGTTTGTCTTCATTTGGAATTACGTCTTTTTGTTGTCTGGGGCTGCATGACTGCCAATGGATTGGGAAACTTGCAATCTCCAATGGCACCATTAACGTACAGGCCTATATTATAATTTTAGAAGAATATATGTTGCCTTCTCGGTGACTCTTTTTGGAACCCGTTCCTGTCTATTCAACAAAATAATGCTAAACCCCACACAGTTCGCATTAGAGGACAGTAGCTACACAACAGATGGATTTGGGTTTTAAATCGGCCTACCTGCAGTCCTGATTTGTTCCCAATAGATAATATTTGGCGAATTATTAAGAGGAAGTAACGTCAACGACGATCCCGAACAGTTCAACAGCTGAAAACTTTTGTACAGCAGGAATGGCAACAAATTCCCATTACAACGGCAACAGCTCCGAGGAATTGGTATCATCTGTTCCTCGAAGAATACAAAGTGCGATCAGAAGGAAGGGAGATGTCACCCAATGGTAATTCGCCCACTGTCCCAACATTTTTGGAGTGTGTTGCAACCCCCAGTTCGCAAAAACCTAATATTTATTACTATTAGTTAAATTTTTGGTTCCGAAATATTTAATACCTACCAATAAACTATCTTCTTTAGAAATAAAATGAATTAATACATCAGTGTATCAATATTTTTGCTGTGTCGCATGTTTTCACTCTGTCCCAACTTTTATGGAATTGAGGTTTGTATGTTTTTTGGCAGCGGAATCATCCTAATTGTGTGTCCGTCATCGATTGGCAGTCTTACTGACCGGTTACAGCATTTGTTGAACGGTTGCCGACAACTCTTGAAGCCAAGCTTCATGGATCCCACAGGGGGTTCAACAGTTTTAAATCCGAAGACATTGCGAGTCCTTAACCCAGATGAGCAGTTTTCCAGCCAAGCCCGACTTTTACTAGCCTTTTGGGAAGGTGCATTAAGTTCTGACCATTCAGCACACAGCATTTAAGGACCTCTCCAGACACAGTAAGGAATCTAATTGTCCCAATATAAAGAAGCCAAAACTCTTGAAGAGTGCCGATCTGGCAAAACGGAGCAATAGCCTCCGGTTCTCTAAGCTCACTTTTACCCTACCGTGAGCTCGATATAACTGAAAACTGAATTCAAGGCAACTTTTACTGACCTCGAAACCAGGAAAGGCTCAAAATAGCTGGTTCACGTGCATAATATGCCGCGTTTGCCGCACTGTTTGCTCGGAGACAAGGCTTGAGCCTCAGAATAGAAGATGAATGTGACCTACGAAGTCAATAAGAAAATAATTTTCAAGTATTATCATCTCCAAAACATCGATTCCTCGTCCTTCACTCTGCAGTCCCTCTTCTGTAAACATTCTTTTCTTCATTCTTCAACATCTAATGCCTCTAAGTTCATCACTTTTTCAATTCTCTCTACAATGTCGTCTTCAATTTCTGCAGTATCTTCACTCTGGCATCTAGACACATTCCCACAAAAACCTTTATCACTTCAAGCGCTACTATTATTAAGTAACGAAAGGTGCTTTATGCTCTCAGTGTGGGGAAACGTGTCTGTCTGTAACTCTTAACTCCTCAAAGGCAAAGAAAGATATTCATAATCTGTTTTCGTCAATCAATTAATGTGGTTCATGGCACAAACCAATCACAAATATAATCGAAATCGGTTCAATGACACGTGCACAAATGGTACCTTTATGACCCCACCTAGCAAATTTCAATGCTACGATATAAAGTAATATATCAAACAAATGTAACGACAAGCTATAAGCTATTATAACGTTATTAATTGCTGTTTCCGCCAATCGGTAAATATGGTATCGCGTATGAACCATTTTGAAGATGGCCGTAATCGCTAAAATGGCACGTGCTCTAATGGTACCCTTATGATACCCTCAAAACTTTTCAATGATAAGATATAGCAAGTTGTATATCAAACAACTTGAAATGATGATAGAAGGGCGAATAAAGCGTTATTATGTACGTTTTCTCCCCTGCATGCTCAATCGAGTTCATATTCAGAGATCTTGCTGGGCACCCCTTATGACAACTCTAAAATTTTCAATGATATGATATAGCAAGCAGTACATCAAACAACTCGAAATGATAAAATAAGAGAATACCTTAGAATAATTGCAAAGTTCGAAGATGGTTGAATTTGATTCAGTGGTACATATTCTAACGACACCATTAGGGTACCATTGAACAATTTCAATGTTAAGATATGCCATGTAATATATCAAACAACTTCCAACAATATGCTATGAACGAATATATAAGAGTAATTACAAAGTTCGAAGATGGTCGATATTTATTCTGGTGTACCTGTGCTAATGATACCACTATTGTACCACTGGAAATTTTCAATTTTCAATTGTAACGTATCAAACAATAAGTAACTACATGCCATGAATAGTTATAAAATTCGTAGATTACCGAATTTGAATCAATGGAACACATTTTAAGGTTTTCAAAAGCAATTCAAAAATTTTAGAATTATGTTTCAAATAGTTTATGTGCCGGTAAGTTTAGCCTTTCGGTACTTGGTTATGGCATTCCTTAATGATTTATTAATATTAATCTAATATTGCATCTTAACTTGTGGTAGAGGATAATTTATTAATTTATTACCAATAATTACTAAGAATTTATTGAACTGTATTAATTTGTTGTTATCTTCAATCACTAAGACTTTACTGGATTTGAAGAAGAGATCAACTAACTTCATTTATAACAGGACAATTTGATTATTACAGATAATTAATAAAGTTTATGAATGCCTGATATGAAGCTCGTGTCATTAATGCCTGGGTGATAGTAACTCTATGATTGATGTTGGGGTATCTCTTAAACGCTTCTTACAAGGGGAAATTGATTATACCCTCATGGGACATCACATAATCTACTCCTACCTCCTATGGAGAATCCTATTCTTAAGCTGTCTCCTGGTAGTCATTTTATCTGAGAATTGATTGAGTACACTGCCGTTTCCTTTTTTAAATCTCACAGACACCGTCATAGGTAAGCTCAAAAGCTTATGAAGTGGGGGGGGGGGGGGCTCCGGGCCCCAATCTCTCTCTTCCACAGAGTGTATTTGCAATCTCTGCGGAGCATAACAGAAGTTTTCTTTAATCTCAAATTTATGTAACAGAGTTTGTCTATAGATATTTACAGTTACCAGTCATAAGATAAAATAGCTGGGTAGTCAGCAAGTCTATGAGCAATTAGAAACTTTTTTTTTTTTTTTTAATAAATTGCAACTTTTAAAAATGGTACATAATTTTATTTTGAAAATTTTTAATTAAGTTTATTAAGAGTAAATATATAATAAAAATATTTTTATAAAATATTAAGAAAAAAATTTATAAAAATAAAACAATATCATTTATTAAAACAAAGACAATAATATGAAGGCGCGCAGGTATTTAAAAGAATCTTGTTAAATTACCGAGAGTTCGTACCACCTGGCAGCGGGCGAGATCCCCCGTGGCGGTGCGCACCATCTACCCACTACACGTTGATGGCACAGTTTTCCGCCCAGCCGTCTTCCGACATTTTATTTAGTATGGCAGGTTCTGCCCTGATAAATCCGTTCCAGAAAGCATCTGGCAATAAATCAAGTCGCACGTGGCATCCATGGACAAGGACGAAATCAAGTCGAACCAAAGACCCCGAGCCGCTACAGGCACCGAACCACACGCACAGGACAGGGAAGAGGGTTTATGAACGTGAAAAATAACAGCCATTCACCCATCGTGGCGGTCTTCTCTTGGTGGCGTCCAAGGCTACAGGCGAAGCCTCAGAACATCGCAAGAAAAGTCTATCATACAATTTTGACTTTTTTTTTTCTTAATGGATTATTTGATGCTTATAATTAAGGCAGTACGTCACTTGGTAATTTATAGTATCATAGGTAAAAATCCAAGGCTCGTGTATAGCGTTTTTGTCAACTACAATTAAAAGTGTTGTCGTTAGTTGGATAGGGGTTAAATCTAGGGTGGTTCTGTTATATTTATATGATTTATTATACGTATTTAATAATAAACACCGCTATTTTGCTCAATTGTTTCTCGTATATATTCCATTAATAATTTATTTAATAATTATTAACTTCTCTTATCATATATGTTCAAGCTTGGATGTTTAATTTTCATATTAGATTTGAAAGTTCTACAGAGTGGAGATTGCCTATACGTTAAATAATCGTTAAATATACAGGATGGATACAAAAATGAGCCCCCCCCCTTTTTATTTTCGTAACCGAAGCAAATATGTCAATTTTGATGAATCCAATGAATAGGAAGTTGTGGGTGACCTATCCCATGGTGCACTTTTCATCTGTTCCTGGATATAAAGGAGGTCATCGGCAGCCTGCATTTTAGCGACGATGAACAAGTGAAAACTGCGTGACTTTCTTCGCCGGCGGCAGCTTTTATAAAGTGATCATGCGGAAGTGATTGAGCGCAATGACAAGTGCTTAAATAAATTGGGAACTGTGTGGAAGAATAGTTTAGGGTACATAGAATCTGGTAAAGAAAAAATTTTGAAAATATGTATAGTAGTTTTGTTTTTATTACAAAACTGTTCTTACTTTAAATAAGACCCTCGTATATACTGGAGATGAACCACCAAACATCAGGTAATGATTTTTTTCAATGAAAAAATGAAAGGAAAAATTCTGCGACCTGGATTCGAACCAGGAACCTCGGGTATCATATGCCCGACGCCTCTACTTTCTGATGGTTGGATAGGAGAAATTCTCGATCTGAGACCCAGCTGCCCGCCTCCCATTGGGATTTCAACCTTGACAATTGACCCTTGGTTGTCTTTAAGACACCTTGTGACAGTATGGCTGTCCGGGTGTCTGCGATAGCCCAATTGGTAGAGGCGTCGAGCATACGATACCCCTGGTTCCTGGTTTGAATCCAGGTCGCAGAATTTTTCCTTTCATTTTTTCATTGAAAAAACAATCACATGTTGAATTTATTAACACTTCACAAAGACAGTTGAATATTCAACATGCAAATCAAGAAATTATCAAAAATTACCATAACATTCACTTTCACGAGGAAAAGCAAATAAAAGATATGTGTCAGCATACAGAAGACCGAACAATTCCAGGATGGCAAGCTACACTGTTCCTGAAATGGTACAACGTATTGAAGAAGCAAGCCGAGGAGTGACACCACTGATGTAATGGCATCAGTTAAGTTTCGTGTCCAATTGTGTTATGGTGTCAATGGTCATCATATTGAGCATATTTATGATTAACTTTGGAGTAAAATTATTTATGCACTGTGGCTGTTGTAAATTCCAAATAATTTTGATTGTTGGTGATCCGTTCATCGGATTTCGGAATTTTTTTTGTTTTGTTCGGAATTCCATGTTGAACAAGTCTTCTATTGGAATTTTTCGTGTATCTGTTACGGTTTTTAAGATAGGATTTGAATGAGTCCTAATTTGCATATTTGGGATGATGAAAAGTGCACCATGGGATAGGTCACCCACAACTTCCTATTCATTGGATTCATCAAAATTGATATATCTGCTTCGGTTACGAAAACAAAAAGAGGGGGAGGGGGGCTCATTTTTGTATCCACCCTATATATATATATATTTTTTTTTTTTGTATGTTCATCATGATTAACACAATTTGACAGTTTACACTTGATAACTAAACCTTTTAACTCTAACGAAACAATTCCAAGCATCAAAAGAATTGGACGGAAATTTTATTGTACCCAAATTTGAAATATTTAATGGCTTAATACAAATTGATATGGTTATCTCTCAATTCAATAGCCAATCAAAAACAAAGAAGGCTGGATAGGATTCATTGCTTATGGCCATACAGAATTGTAGTAATTTTGCGCCGCTAAATAAAGGTCTCCAAAGTAGATTTAAGTTGTTGCACGTTTGTCGTTGCATATACAATGGTGGCCAAAAATTTAGCACCGACCAAATAGCTCTAAAAAATATTGCTAATATGTGAAAAAATCAAGGCTCAAAAGTTAATTCCACCCCTGCTACAAAATAAATGAGACTGTGCGAAACAAAGTATTTAAAAAAATTATTTTTTGGAGGATACACTATGAAAAGAGGGAGCATGTTTCGGAATATTTAAGTAATTGGATGGAGATAAGTTTAGCACCCTAACGTGTCTGCAACTTAAACGTGGGTTCCGCATTGTAAGTTTGTTATATTTTAATTAACACATTATATAAGCAACAATTTTAAATTCACTTGTACATGTTTTAACTAGCAATCATGGGAAAACGACAAGACATATTGCTACATCTCCGTGAACAAATTAGACGGTTACGCAATGAAGGACTAACATTTGATGCCATTGCCAAAATTGTTAACTGCAGCAAATCATGTTGTATACGTACAATTCAGCGATACAACAACACTGGTTCCGTCAGAGGTCGTTCAGGACCAGGAAGATCTAAAAAATTAACCCCGAACATCGACCGTATCATTCATCGTCTCTCCAAAAGAGACAGATCCTTAACTTCAACAATGATTCGAGGTGAATTGTCTGCTCATCATCACGTTAGCATTAATTCTCGTACTATTCGTCAACGAATTAAATCACTTAAGTTTGTTTGAGCAAATGGCACGAAAGAAACCTCTTGTGTCATTAAAGAACAGGAGAGCTAGGCGAGCTTTTGCTCGTGCCCATCTCAACTGGACAACACACAATGGAAAAACGTGCTGTGGTCGGATGAGACAAAGGTACAGCTCTTTATATGTGATGGCATAAAGTACATCAGACGTAATAAACATGAAACATACAAGCCACAGTGTTTACAGCCAACCGTGAACCATGGAAGGGGAAATGTGACGATGTGGGGTTGTTTTACCTGGCACAGAGTAGGCCCAATTCATCTTATAAATCGCATCATGGATAGTTTTGTTTACAAATCCATCCTTGAGGACATTATGCTTCCTTATGCCGATGATAATCTGCTCCTTACATGGTCATTCCAGCACGATAACAATCCGAAACATACCATGGTCATTCCAGACTTGTCAAGAAATGGTTACACACAAATCATATCAAAGTTATGGAATGGCCTGCTCAGCCAGCATATTTGAACCCCATAGAAATGCTATGGATTGATGTCAAAAGGGCTGTTAAAGAAAAAAAAACCCAATAGTATTCTTACACTATTCGACACCATCAAAGAAGTAGAGAACAACATTCCAGAAGATCGGTGTAAACGTCTAGTGGAATCCATGCACAGACAATGTGTAGCCGTTATTAAAAACTTTGGTTACCCAACCCAATAGTGATTCTATGATTTATTGTTTATTTATTCTGTATATGGTGCTAAATTTTTGTCCATATGAAAGTCACCTAAAGGATAAAAACAATTTTCTCATTGTTTCAATTTTGTTGGATCATTTCACACTTAATTCTTTTAGTGGTGTAAATTTTTTTGTAACTGGTTAAGAATTTTTGGTAACAAACAACATAAGCCAATAGAGGTGCGAAATTTTTGGCCACCACTGTAGAACTAATCTGAAGGAATTTCGAATTAGCCCGTTCAATCGTAAAAGAGGAAAATTTGGGGCTTTACCCAAGTGGGTACGGGTTAATTTCAAATTTGGAAGGTAGCTCTACACTGCCGGTAGATGGAGGCGAAGAAAGATGTCACACGAAAAAGACGAACGGGTAAATGGCAAAACACACGAGACTGAAACAGATATGGATGGCATCGGTACACGTGACAACCGCGGTGACAGATGTGAATGGTCCGAGCGGATGACTGACGACGAGTGATGATGGGCAGACTCAGGTGTCTTTGATCGGTCGGAACGACGGCGACACCGTGACAATGGGAAAAAAGAAGACATCCCATTTCTTTTATGGATGGAAGTGGAAACGTGTGACAAAAAAAGAACAGACGGACGGCGCGAGACAGCCGACTATTTAATAGACTTCCCTAAGATTCGAACGTAGTGAGTGAACGTAGAAAGCTTGTCTGCCTCTCTCTCTAAATTTAGATTCACGTTTCACGAAAAAATAAAGACTTTGATCCGCGTCCATTTATCGATCCAATCCAAATTTATAAAACAACATGATGAGCGCCATTTTTATCCACAGCTTTATTCCTTACGCAGTTTGTAGATAGGCCCTTCCCGTCTCTTTTTCCTGCAGAAGTGCAAATAAAATATGCGTGCCACCGCTCTATCTTAGTAGACTTCCTTGTTTTATCTAATCCACGAAGGAATTGAATCAGTGTGACAGTATCGATAACATCGTCGTATATCAAAATTAAAATATCAGAAAGGGTCAGGGTCTCGAAGTTGGTAATTATCTTTTGTAAATACTTGATTATTAGGAATAATTTAATGTTGTTTATTAATACAATGATGATACGTTCCTTGTAAATAATTGTTTTAAAATAAATAAATAAATAAATAAATAAATAAATAAATAAATAATGTAAAATATATAGATTTACCAAAGTTGGGATGTTTATGTGGGTTGTAGTTACGTTAATTTACAAGGAACAACCCACGTCAACATTCCAATTTTGATAAGTGTATATTTTATATTATTTATTTATTCATTTAATGTATTTATTAATTATTAAACAGTTATTTAAAGGAGTGTATCATCATTGTATTAATAAACAAAAATAGTTATCTTCTGTATTCCACGAAAATTATCAACGCGCCAAATTTAATCGCCGCAAAAGATACGAAGACTAGTTTCCTTTATAAATTCAAAACACATTAAGAGAAAAATTTTTAGATATTAAGAAAAATAATTAAGATGTTTAAACATTCACTTTATGAAGCCTGACAAATATCTTTGCCACATTTTTTTTCCAGATACTTTCTTTGCAACCTGAAAATTTTGAAATCCCATCTAAATCGATTTTGAACCTGACAAATGACAATTTTTTTTTTTCTTTAAAATAATTTACACTGGTCAAAAGAATTAGGGAATACACGTTACTAGAGAACACTTGTAGGGAGACGTGTATCCAGAATTGTCTTGAGACCCCTTCTTAAGAACAGTTTTCTCACTTTAGTTTCACCAGGGATTACGTCTATCATTTGTTTTTTCGAAAGATGCTTGGAATAAATTGAGACCGTTTCATATGTTCATAGGGTTGTACGAACATTTTCGTTCATTTAAATAACATAAGCGTTCTATATTGCGTTCACCTAATTCTTTTGAGCACTGTTTAATGTGTGACCACAGACTTATTTTGGCGCTCCAAGAGAACTACGGTAAATTCGTTTCAATATTTCTCATTGACAACAATGCGCTAACTATAATGTACATGAAATATATTCATACCACAATAATAAACTCGAATGTTCATTGTACGGATATGCAACTAATTGCAAAGAACCGTATGAAGAAACAACGCTTCAAAAGAATTCAATATATTCATTATACGTGGTAAAGCGTCAAGTAGAACTACGAACAGTCGACTACATCAATTTGCGTTTCACTCCAGAGTTCCTAAAATTAAACTCCCGATGACTTTGAACTAGTAAAAAAAAAAAAAAAAAAAAGAGTTACTTCGGGACAAGATGACTGGAATAACGACCTATCGACTGACGAATCCGCGTTCTCCTTATCTTTTGGTGACCAAGGATCACGCGTGTGGAGACAGACACAAGAAGATTACTACAGGAACGGCTTCGAGAGATCAGTGAAATTTGCTGATTCAGTAATTGTATGGGGCTGTTGCAGGAAAGCTACGAATCTTAAATGGTGTAGTAAATGCTTTCAGTCTATCAAGAATTAACCACGTAACTGTCGCTCGTGGACAACTCTTGACGTTTAGTGATACAACAGTCATTCAGCATCATAAACTGCTATGTACTGATGCTAATCTCCGCAATAACAACAACAGTTCCTGAAAACACGTTAAACGTGAAAATATATCATTCCCGTACGCTTACTGGAACATTTTTTTATATCTTCAAAGGTTGCTTGGAGAAAAGCTGAACTGTCAATCTTGATTAATTGAACGGCGCGCGCATTTAATTTTTAAAAGTTTACGGAGGAATAAAAAAAAAAAAGCTCGTCATCGTATTCCTAAAACAAAATTTTACGTTCCCTCATCTCGACTGTATAGCCTACAGGCTATGCACTTATTGCCTCCCTTGCAATGGAGAACACGAGGAGAGCTCTTCAATCATTTCAATGCCAATGGCATAGACCAAAGTTCAATGACACAGGCCTCGTAAGCCTAGTCGTTTAGAGACCGGATAGGCCACGGCAAGGCATGAATTCAAAAGAGAAGGATTCCCGTAGGGACTTCGCCAAGTTTCGCTGCAAACAGAATGACCGAACTCCATACGTATCCAATAACGATACGTCAAGACTCCTAATGGAAAAAGAAAAAGGAAAAAACAAAGGACGGACCAAGGGACTAGGTGGAATGACCTGCAGCCATTTAGTAAACAAAAATAGAAAAGGAAAAATAGAAAGCAAAAGCGAATGACCTCCAGAGTGACGAGACCCCGCCGGTTCCTGGTTCGATCCCAGTGCGTAAAATTTTTCACTTCCTAGTTTCGTTTATTAAATATTTTGAAAACAAATAAAAACTGGCCTTTTTCGTCTTGCTTATCTAGAGTTGTGGTCATCTGTAATGGTTCGTTTTACTTTTGTTAAATCAAAGATGCCACTCAGCACAAACTAAATCGACAGTAGATATTGGGAGACTGTTCTCTCAAAACGGTTTGGCCAATCCAAGCTATTACCGCACTCGCAGACACTGTGAAACAGTAAACAGTGAAACAAAGCGCAAAATTAGGCAAATGCCCTGGAATAACAAGAGTCAAGTTCAAAATCGCGCCAGTGTCATGCAGGGAAATAGTCTACATGTCTTGAGTGATTTGAAAGGAATATACAAAAACTGCTTACATAATGCAAATAACATCACCCACAATACTACCATCAAAAGGCTCACTCTGCCTCTTTCAGAGGGAGGCAGAGATCTTATTGCTAAAATCACTTTACATCACAAACAGACACCGTTACTCACAGAATCTTTAACTCTAAACAGAACGCGTCACCACTTCACAAAATGGTGGAGAACAGCGTGGAAAACACGCGCAGCATTCCTACAAAATGCACTAAGCTTTAATCATGGCTCGGAAAGGAATTCCATGGTAGACATCCTTCCGACCTCAACTGCCACACGTCGACAGAAAAGCGTCGAGCTTTTGTTTGAGTGAAGGGCGCTTTTTTCTTTGTCTCTTTGGAGAAATTGAAATAAATACAATTCCCGTACAAGGCTAATACATCAAATCCAGCTGCAAACTACTGACGCCTACAGTCTGTTTACATAGTCATAACCAGGTAGCCGCCATCACACATCAATACGTAGTTAAGATAAACAGTTAGGGGCGTAAACACCCATAATATAAATATATTCTTGGCACTGTCTTAGAGAACACAACAACACATAAATTAAATTTTGACAGCGCTAAAATTACTAACAAAACTATTCATCACAACAGACCAGACATCACATAGCTAAAGAAAACAAAGTATCATACATAATTGATATATCCATTCCCAATACACTTAATTAAAGACATATAGAGACAAGATCGTGCTCGCGAAATAAAACAGAGCCAACAGAGTACAAGTGTAAACGCTATCATTCTGTCACCGAATAAATTTCACACTCTCTACTAAAAGCCTGACAACACTGAATATAAACCCACACACATTCTAAATCTTACAGAAAGCCACAATCCTATACGCTTGACACATAGTAAAGTTATGACACCTAGACATTAATACTTCCATAAACATACATTCACATACCAAAAGACATGGGATAGCAGTGGACTATTTTTCAAGTGGCAGTAGCATCATGAGCAAATAATATAAATATGCAAATCAGTGTCAGTAGGTTTAGTTATACTGTCGTGAGTAAGGGGAGAGGTGTTCAGTGTGACAACGACTACACGACGAGAGCTATCAGAGTTCGAACGTATCCTGGTATTGGAGCACAACTTATGGGTCATTCAATATCGGAGGTGGCTCAAGAATTCAACATCCCAAGGTCCACAGTTTCTAGAGTCTGGCGAGAGTACAAATTTGAAGGCATCACCTCCCACCATGGATAATGCAGTGGTCGACCACACCTTCTCAAAGAACGGGATCAACGGCGTCTGAGTAGGATGGTCACCACTAACAGGCAACTGGTACTACCCCAGATGACATCAGATTTTAACCAGGGGTGATACTAGAGCTGTATCGATGCGAACTTTGCAACGAAATCTGGTGTTCATGGGATATGGAAGCAGAAGACCCACGAGGGTGCCCTTGCTAACAACAAGACATCGTCAGCAATGTCTCTCCCGGGCTCACAAACACACTGGACACTTGATAACTGGAAACGTGTGACCTGGTCTGATGAGTCTCGATTCCAGCTGATACGAGATGATTGTAGAGCTCGAGTGTGGCGCAAACCCCATGAAGGCCATGGACCCAAGTTGTCAAGCGTGCACTGTGCAAGCCGGTGATGGCTCCGTAATGGGCAATTGTGGGAAGATCTCCAGTCGGAATGATTGGCAATGTCTTCAGATGTCTTCCACCGACTTGTGGAATCAATGCTATGTCGCATTGTGGCACTTCGCCGGGTTAGAGGAGGTCCCACACGTTATTAGGTGGTATCCCGGACTTTTGGCATGTGAGTATGTCACATGCTAAAGGTTCACCTCACCATGGACATAAAAATTTGCCTCATCACTGAATACATGGTTATGTGCAAATGAAGGATCCAGTCGATAGCTGTCCAGAGCTCAGGTACAGAACTCCTCACGTCTGTCCGGATCATTCTCGGATGGTTTTTGCTGCATCTGATCTTTGAATGGATGCCACTTGTTGATACGCTAAATCCATGATTGTCCAATTCAGCTGCAAGCTGTCTTGTGCTGCGTTGTTGACTCTTGACAAATGCTGCCAACCGATTATTGAGGTGCCTCATCGGTTGATGTTTTTGGTCGGCTTGTACGAGCTACATCTTCAACAGTCCCAGTATCTTTGAAATGTGAAGTATTGAATTATTGAATTTTTACCTTTTCTGTTACTTTTGGATCACCCGATACATTTTCTGTATATTTTTTAATAAAAAAATACTGCTATCATCCTTGCCTACAGCACAACGAGAAACTGGTTTTTCCAAGACACTCGAACCGAAAAGTCCTTTTTACCGACACTTTTGTAAATCCATACACCTAATGCGAAATACAAGAAAAGCAAACACAACGATTACCGACGGCCATTTGGAAAAGGGTACTGCTTCTGGCTCCTCACAGCACGTCTTGTGGTAATGTTTCGAGCATCAACTGCCTCACTTATACATGTCAACTTTAAATAATAATAAAAATAACTTCAGTTACACGTTTTATTATTATTACCTTCATTTATTAGCTATAGAGCATAAATTTCAACAAAAGGATGTGGCTCGCCATCACCTCACCTTCTGGGAAAAGGTTGGCGACCGCTGTTCTAAATGCTTCCCACCCTTCTCAAGAGGATTATGGCATCACAGTGTTGTTGATGTTGTTGTTGTTGTTGAAATATTAAATTTGCCATCGGTGAGACTGCGACTTTAACTCTCAATCGATAAACATTACATTCCCTCACATTTCTCTTCTGCACAACACTTCTTTATGACATCCCATGATACCACTCTTCGTCATTTTATTTGTACGTTTCTTGTCCACACATTAATTATTAGCAAAACTAAAATTTTAGTGCTAAATTTTTTTAACTTGAATCCAAAGGAAATGCCTCGAAATGTACCCCCAAATAAAAATCCTCTGATTTTAATTAGTCATTTAAAAAGGCACTTTTTTCCCTCTAAAGCACCCCCCCCCCCTCTCGGGAAATAATTGTTCGTTTGTATAGGTAATAGACACGTGCGTGTGTATGCAGCAAAAAGGGAGAAAACCTCCATCAGAATGAAGTTAGTTCCGATTTGCGTGTGTCTTTTATTTAAATCAGAAATGCACCACGAACAAAGTGACAAACGGCGTTATTGCGTTCAATTTATTGGATGACTTTGGACGCTATTTTTCAAGGTCAATCGCGATTCCCACAAACGCATCCGAATTGTCATCTTGCTCTATTCCTTTATAGGAAAAATGTTTTGGAAAATTCAATTTTTTATAAATTTTCATAATTCGATTGTTTTCTTGTTTAATTCTATTTCTCAAATGCAATATACAGGAGGCGTCCTAAAATATGTACACACCCCTTTAATTACTATAATACAGGAGTCGCTTATGCCATCCCTAAAGATGAAGAGGAACTTAATTTGTAGCAACATGGGAGTATCGAGATTCGAGGGCCTGTCCTGCCGAAAATCTGTGGAGAGACCTAATCTGTTTATAAAATTAGATGTGGACAAGAGATTTTGTATATCCTTCTTTCATGGTATTGTATTCACAGTGTTATTCTATTTATTAAATACCAAAAGGTGCTTTATGTTATTACTTGGAGAACCTGTCTATCCGATCAAAATCTGTTTTCGCCAATCGATAAATGTGGATCATCGCAGACGAGTTCAAAGATGGTCGAAATCAGTACAATAGCACGTGCTCTAATCGTACCAATATGATACCCACTACTTCATGTTAGAAAGTTTCAATGCTAAGACATGGTTAGTAATATATCAAATAACTCGTAACAACCAGCCAAGAAAGTACGAGGGTAATTCGTCAAGTAAGGTCCGTTTTGTAATAAAAAACAAACTACACTATATATTTTCTAAATTTTTTCTTCATCAGATACTATGTACCTTTAACTATTTTTCCACATAGTTTCCAAGTTTATTTAAGCACTTGTCATAGCGCTCAATGTACTTCCGCATGATCACTTCATAGAAGCTATCGCCGATGAAGAAAGTCACGCAGTTTTCACTTGTTCATCGTCGCGGAAATGCAGGTTGCCGATTATCTCCTTTAGATCCCGGAACAGGTGGTAGCCAGTGGACGCGAGGTCCGGGGTGTAGGTGGTGGTCAAGTTGTTCCCAAACAAAAGATCTGATTAGTTGGGAACAACTTAACCTTATGTAATTCTTTGGAACCGTCTATATACAAGGTGTCTCATAAATAGAGGTACAAACTTTAAAGGGGAGGAGAGGGCATCAAAAGGATTGAAAATTGCATAGGAACCCATGACCCGAAACGTCATGGGCAGCTGGTAGCAGAGGTACAAGAAATAAAAGGACATAAGACAGAGATTACAGAAGATGTTCTAAGTTTCCACCATTACACGCGATGCGTGCGTTACACCGACGGACCACGGATTGGCGGACACTGTCGAAAACAACTGGATTGTCCTTCGCTTCGTTTTTCACCCATATTTAATGACACCATACCTTTTATCTTAGAATAACACCTACATTCAATTTTCAATTTTCAATTTCCAAAAACATGTGCATGGAACAATAAATGTAACAGTGAAGGAACTCCCTGTTTCATACACTTTCTAAGTCTTTCGGAAATTTTTATAAACCACCACAATAATACTACTTAGAAAAAATATTCGCCTTTTACGGCTCGCATCCAGCTAAGGCGCCTACACCTCTGATCAGTTTTTAAATTAAGTTCCGTCCTCCGGTAGCGCTTTCCTAAGACTCAGAAGTCGCTCCCATCTCAAGTCCATCATAATTATTTCAATAGGGGAAGTCAACGGCAAAAAAATTGAAACTCTATAGCCTTGGGAGAGAGAAATAAAAAATTAAAAAAAAAAATAAACGATGATACTCCATAATTTACGACCACTTCGAAGTACGGGGTTTCTCCACACCCTTAGAATCAGGAAATAACCGTACTTCCCATTACCGTCAACTGCCGCACACTTAAAAATGTTTCCATTTTTGTGTCTCCCAGAGCAGATTGATCGATTGGTTTTCAAAGACAAGCCAAGCCTATGTGATTGAAGTGACAAGTCGATTTAGCTTTTGTTTGATCTTTGCTAGAAAACACTCAAAAACAACCAACGGACAAGGAGAAGCGCTTAGCTAAGTGGAAAAACCCGTGCCTGGCGATCAATAAATTGCGACTTAATAATAATAAAATTAATAATAATAATCATAATTAATAATACACTGGGTCGAAACTCGAATATTTCATACACATTCATTAAGCTCTCAAATAACCCACGTTGATCGTACTAACTCGAAAAGCTCACGAAGTGAAAATAAAAATATTACGTGCTACGGTTTATAATCAAAGATTTCATTGGCACATTAAATAAACATATAATTACATGGTGTAGAGGAAATTCCAGAAACGGTCGAATAACTTTAGAACAAAAATCAGATCTATCTACTGGAAAGTACCCGTGCCCGACTGAATAAAACTATTCCCAGCGCTCCTAGTGTTGGCGCTGAAGAGTTACGAAAACTAACTTTTGAGTCATAATAGAAATAATTTCAATTGCAATTATTTCTGTAGAGCGTCACCTATTCAGCAGAAATCCTCTCTGAACAAAAAACAAAAACATACCACTCGTAAAACGTGGGGGGGGGGGGGGCCCCGCGTATAGGGAAGTGTGATCGGAGTGGCATTTAGTGATTGTTTTATTCTATTGCGGCAAGCATTAAATAGGAGGGATATCATGCATTGCTGTTGTACACGTGATTATTGCAGCGTATGGTGTCGCCCGTATTTTGCAATGTGTCCACTACATGGATTCCCCCCCCCCCCATTTTAAGAGTTTTATGCTTGTGTTTTCTTTTTGCAAAGACCGAATTTCTACTAAATCAGTGGCGCTCTACAACCTTGTAACTGGAATTTTTTTCTACAGAGTGTCCCAAATTGATGTATACACTCTTTGAAACGTTATAGCTCAGCAACGAGATAGAAATATAAGGTTTGTTGTGTATGTTCCAGACGGCGCAGGAAAAGCCTAGCAACACGTTCATTGTTGTTCATTTGGTTATAAACGAAAATGGCAGTGAGACTTTCATTCGATGAAAAGTGTTAAAGTGGAGAATGTTATTGAGGTACAACGACGTTGGAGGGTTGAATTTGGTACACCACCGCCAACAAGGGCACCACCGTCGGTGTGAGAACTTTCCTCGATCACACATTCAATCACAGATGGATAGGGCGAAGAGGAAGTGCTACGGAGTTCCCGCCTCGATCTCTCGATTTAATCCCTCTCAACTTCTACCTTTGGGGAACTTTAAAGAATACAGTTTACGCCACAAACCCACAAACATGAGGGAATTAAGAGATCAGATTGAGCATTCCATCAATGATATTCCGTTAGCTATAATCCAGTCGGTATGTCGCTCTGTTCGACGTCGGTGTTGGGAGTGTACTGTGGCAGAAGGTGGACATTTTGAACATGGATAATCATGTACGGGCTTAAGGAAGTTTGAGGAATAAAATACAACAAACCTTATAATTCTATCTCATTTCGTTGCCGAGTTATAATGTTTCAAAGAGTGTATACATCAATTTGGGACACTCTGACATCTATCAAAAATTATTTATTGTTCGCACACAAGAGAAGACCGCTGACTTGCTTAATGTGTTCGTATGGTGTCGCTGTAGTTGCAGATCAGTCTTTAGTTAATGAAGGGATGAAAAGCGCTAAAATCAAGTAGCGCAAAAATGAGTTCTGGCCATGTTTTCAAACAAATGAAAACGTTTGCATGGAGAGGTAGATATCTGAGAAATATGAAAAAAAAAAAATAAGAGAAGAAAATCGTCCTATTGTTTACATCGATGAAACATGGATCGACTCAAATTTGGCTGTTTGTCCCCAACACTGAATAGATTCATCTACAACGCAGCAACACCATACGAGGACATCTAATTTAGGCAACTCAGCGGTCTTCTCGTTGTGTGCGGACAGTATCTTCACTTCCCAGGGGCGCTGGGAATGCTTTTATTCAGTCGGGCATGGGCACTACCCTATAGGACCTGACTTCTCTGAACTCTAGCACCTTATGTTCTAAAGTTATTCGACTGTTTCCTCTACACCCTGCATAGTGTATTTTAATGAAATATGATCAACTAAAACTTTTTATAATCGATATACAGGGGGACACTGTTTTTCCTCCCAACGTGGATTTCGGATTTCGATGGCCCTTTAAAAATCAGCAAGTGAATTGATCCCAAAACTCATATGAAACGTTTGAAAGATGAATTTTTTCATCATTTCCGGAGCGTTGTTATCAGTGAAAGAAAAAGTGGACTCTCCATAAGAAAAGGCGCAAATTTTTAGTCTTGCATGCCGAGTTTAAGTTAACCGCTTCAGTGCACCGACAATTCCGCGAGTTTATTACAAGGCAAGACCAGGTTTCATGAGAATAAAGAAATGATATGGGCAGTTTCTGGGTGTATCTGAAGAGACATGGAGGAGTCTGACCTTGAAAAGGACTTGCAGGATCTGCGGACACCATCGCTAGTGTCACTCCCAAAATGCTACAGCGAACCTGGACAGAAATCAAAAATAGACCGGACATCCTCTTTGGTCATGAAAGGAGCAACTGTAGAACCTGTATTTTTTTGTCTACAACCTTCTTAATTAACATACGTAATTAACAAAGTACGCAGTAAATACTTCTTCGTAACAAAAAGAAATCAGGGCATTTCAAATGGGACACCTTGTATTAGCAGACATAGGTGCTACCTATGTTAATTTCGGTTCGGAATTTTATTATCACTCCGTGAGCTTCCCAGGTGAGGGTGAGAAATAATTTCTTCACTTTCATTAATAAAGCTAAACATAATAAGGCTTATTAAAAAACCCTTCCCCACAGACTGAACTACAATTTCGTTTGCTTGTGACTTTGTGTGACCCGTCAAAAGAACGCCTCGATTTCGACGACCAACACTTCGATTTTGCATTCCTGACACAGCAGACAATCTCCAATCTCTTTTCTGCAACGGGGTGAGATCTCTTCTTTTTTTTTTCTTTCTTCCCTTGTGTCATTTCCTCTGATTGTTATCGTCCACGTTAAACGCATACAGAAAGAGCAAAGCAAAGAGTGCCTCGTCGTCGTCGTTGCAATTGCTCCAATTTCCTCTTCTTATCTGGGCTCAATCCTTCGTTAGTGGGTCTAATCTTCCTCGCGACGATAACGGGGGATATCGGCCTGAAATCAACCTTTGCGAGGCAAAATTATTGGAGAGATTAAAATCATCTCATTCCCTTCATTATTCTTACGTCTCTTTAAAATCATGCAGACCATTTTGTTCTGGATATTTAATATTAAAAAAAATATTCAATTTTAAATGTCCTTAAGAGTTCAAAGAGCACCTCTTGCTTCATGACTTACAAACGAAAGGCTAAAAAGCTCTTGAACGTTTTCAAAGGCCAAAACCGCTGTGCGGGTCCTATAATGTCACGTTCCTTATAAAGGGCAAGTAGGGTGTCAGAATGCCCTTTAATTAGAACTATAACGAACACTTTATAGGCTAATATCAATAAAAAGAAGTTTAAATGTGGGCATAAGGTGCGTCTCAAAATTTAAAGATTAATGGTTTTTGAGGGAAAATTGTACATAAACAATACAAAATTTTTTATTATAAACATTCAATTTTCGTCAGCATATGACATATTTGCCAAAAACCTCTAAATTAAAAGAATTCAAAATTTGACTGTCTAAAATTTAAAAAAAAATTCACTCAGCATTTCAAAAACAAAGCTTTCATCATTCATTTGGCAGCGATGTAAAGCTTGTTGAAAATAGAAACAATTAAAGAAACAGTCAATCATGGGGGATTATACAATCGTTTTTTTATTTGTTTTGAAATTTTACCACCAGTTCATTAATGAAGAGTCATTTATTGGTCTCTTTGGGTTTATTTATTTATTTATTTATTTATTTATTATAATAATTGCATCCTGACAGATGGGATATGTTAAATCAATTATGTATCGAGACTTGATTTAAAACTTCTAACATTAAACTATGAGCATGGTCTTTGTGATTAATGCAAAATTTTAAGGTACAATTAAGAATTTGATACGTCACGTCATAAGCAATGGCATTCCACAATCTGACGACATTATAGAGAAAGAAACGCTCCAGGAAACTAAAAATAATAACGGTGGGCACCAATTTAAGTCTTTGTGTTTGCTTATACGTGGGGAGTCCGCCAATCAAGATCTAATAAAAAGAAAAGGATGCTGAACATCACATAAGGTATGGTAAAACTGTTTAAGTCTCGCATAGTCTATTACGATAGACAACGTTGGTAAACCATAAGTTGCACAGACTTCAGAGGTGGACGTATATTTCGAAAGGCCCAAGACGGCACGAATAACGTTATTATAGGTCACTCGAATTCTGGTCACCAAAATTTTTGACGCAGATGACCAAATTACAACGCCATATTCCACCTTAGGCGCCAAAGTAGATTCCAATATCTTCTTGAGGCTCTTAAACAAAAGTCTCAAGCGGTTCAAATTCACAATTATAGATTCTAAAGGACAACTGGTTATCAATCGTAACACCCAAGATTTTGCACGATTGAGTGAGACTCAGTTTTTTCGTATCTATCAACATAAATCTATCATTATTTGGCCTGATTAAACTTCAACCCATATGAATTGTACCATCCATTCAAAGTATTGAGATCCTCCTGAATCTGTTGAGCTACATCTGTTGATCAATCGAATAGGCTTTATAAAGAAAATTATCATCGACCTATGAACAGTTAAGGGGTAATTCATAAATTTCTGCCGTGGCAGCCGCAAAAACGACAGTGGCTGTTGGCGAACCCTACATCAAGCCTCTCACAGAAGTGTTCAATAGTGCAATTATCATACTCTATATAGTTGTCTCTGTGTGCAGAATATTTCTGGAGGAGTTTAAGTGTGCCGTGATAGACTCAAACACTGGCCAGTTGCTGAACAAACAATTGTCGATCTATTCACCTTTTTAGAGAACATATTGTCCACCAGGAGGGACATTGTAGTCGTCCGCCATTACACCCGTTCATTTTGATTCCTAGGCGTTGTATCATCCCGTAGCGAAGCTGCAGAAATAACGAACTTTAGGGTCTGCTACATTTTCGTTCTAGCACATTTTCTTCTTTTGAATCGGTGTAGTTCACGTTTTCTACTTTTTTTTTTTTTTTTGCACGACCGTAATGGCGGAGCCCATGAGATGACATAATGAAAAGGTGAATAGTAAAATCAATTTTGGGTTTATTTTTAATTTTTATGCAATAAGTCAATTGATGACATTAATAAATTAACAGGGCGATCCAGAGCTGGTACATATTATGTATTGAAAAACAAGGCCCAAACCATACACCAAAACTTTGATCAAGACGCCCAAAAGCTACCACCAGTAATGATGACAGAGGTATTCTTTGCCTTGCTGGTTCACAAAAACTTTCATTTGAATAGAATTTCGTTTGAATAAATTTTCCTGAATAGAAGTGTTTAAGCATACAACACATAACGCTTTTTGAATAGTGGTACTGTTGTGTACAAGAAAATGATACAAAAAATACCGTTAATCTCAAAGCTTATCGAAGAGAGATTGGCATGGGCCCGGAAGAACCAGGAGTTGGAAGGATAAATGGCTAACTGCTATTTAGTAATGAAAAAAGTGGAATTTAGATGGACCTGATACTTTGGCGTCATATTCGCATGACCTACGAAGGGAACCTAGGACTTCTTCCAAGTAAAAGCAAGGAAGTGGCTCAGTGATGGTTTGACTTCAGTGGAACAAGCAACATTGTCTCTCTGAGCGGTCGGCAAACAGCACTAAGCTTCCAATACACCCTTACTGGTTAACTTAATTTTTCAGCAAGATAATACCTCTATTCTTAATAAAATACAATGGTTTAAAGATTTAATATCAACGCTGTCAAATGGCCAGCATAAAGTATGTATATTGAAAATCTTTTGGCATTTTGGCCGGCAGTTTTCACCGGTCCAAGAGCTAAAATAGAGCCAATGAACAGTTTTGGTACAATTTGAAACCTGACATACTCAAATTTAAATACTAGATCGTTTATTTAAATTAATTAAGGGAAATGGACAGTATATCTAACTTTTTCTTGATTTTCTGTCATATTTAAGCATAGATTTCAAAAAGTCTTTAAACATTTGAGACAGTGAGAGTTTGAATTCTTTTAATTTTTATTTATTGTTAAAATTTTGGCAAAAATTTCAAATCCTTACCAAAATTAAAATATAAACAATAAAAAATGCTTTATCATTTTTAGGTACAATTCTGCCTCAAAAAACATGACTCTTTAAACTTTTAAGACGCACCTTAGTAATTTGTGCTCGTTCGGGACACTTTTTCAAAAAGGACAAAAACGGCTTAGTTCAGGAAACTTAATATTTTCAGACCAACATAAAATGTGAGGGTACGTATTCGCTCAAAATGTCAAGTCTACATCACAAGAATCCAAAACATATTTGCTTTTCTACAATACATGGATTTGTTTTGAATTCCTGTGATGTTATTGATAAGGTCATTTTGTACGTTATCTCTTTTGTCTAAGTGTACATCTGTGAAAGATAAGGTTTTCTACGGAGTTTGACTGCATGTCAACGAAAATTCAAATAAATTAGAAACGCACACACACATACATGCAAACTGCAGTTTAGTAAACCACGATCTAGATTATCGACGGATTAAATGGGGAAAAGCGAATGATTTGGTCCATTAAGTGTCACTATTGAAAATGAATTTTAAAAAAAAATCGCTTCTTCAATTTTTAGAGAATAAAATTCAGAGAGCAGAAAATAAAATTCGTTTCTTCAATCAGGTTATCCAACAAGAACAAAGAATGAATCATGGCCTTCCTGCAATAATATTTGATCGGCTGCGAAAGTTCATTAAATGTCAACGTACTGCGTATTTAACAAATATTGCTCAGATAGTTTCGTCATATTCTTTTTCATGGGGCTAATAACATCTATGAGGAAGGTAGAGAAATGTAGAGGAAACGCGAATTTTCGGGAAATTGTTAACTTTTCAATTTTAAATCAACACTGTGGATGAATTAACACACTTTTTTCATCTCACAGCTCATTTATAATTAGTTGAATAAATTTTTCCGGTTTTAACACAGTTCAAGCAAATTTTGCCTTTTAATAATCCATACAGATTTTATTATGATATATTTTTAAAAGAATGGATTTTCTTATTTTTTCTTGGGATTTTATAATTTTATATTCCTTATTTTCTTATATAATTTCCAAAATCCTATGGTCCGTTTTGAAATTTTTTTAACAATATTTTAAATGATTTTAATTTATTGACTGCATCATTTTCTATTATTGTAAACGTGAAAACACTTTTTCACATACAGTACACTTTTATGTCCTTATTAAACTGTATGTGGAAAAGTGTTTTCATTTTTTATTTCGATCGTGTTTGTGTATCTACAGTTTCTGGCATTCTGTTTTACCCAATTGTACAGGGGGTGGACAGAATAATAGGAACACTTTCCGATTTAGACGTTTTAGCGAATATCTACAAAAATACTTGACGAATAATCCTGAAACTTGAGGGGTATGAAGTGCATGTTACACCTCATATAGTTCAGCGAAAGATTTGTCCCAAAGGCAAATAGGGGACCAGTAACAAATTGAACAAAAAAAAATAATGTTTGGGATCACTCTGTAAAAAATAATGTTTGAAATGCGTTGTAGCTGTAGCAAATGATTAGGAGGCTTCTTTTACTTCTCTGTGTTCATTTGTATGAGAATAGCACGTATATTCATGGAGATATAAAGGTTTCCTTAAAAAAATAGAAAATATTTTCGTAAGGTTTTTTTTTATAACATGCAGGGTTTTCAACCCAATGCAACGTCATTTTCAGATATCGCAGATAGAATGAGTTGAATTTCAGTTGCTCTCAAAATTAAACAAAACAATAAGATGCTTTCTCTAAATTTTTAATTTTGGACCGGACACCTGTAAAATTAACTGAAGTTTACACCCCTGAAGTTTCAGGATAATTCCTCAGTATTTTTCTAGATATTCGAAAGGTGTTCCTATTATTCTCTCCACCCCCTGTATGTGTATTGATAATTTTTGTAGTTGCATATTTTTGAATATTATTAATTTTAATTTTCTTTTGCACTGATCTGTTAAGGCTTTGCTGTTCAGTGCTTTTCATTAATAAATAAATAATTACATTAGAATAGATTAAATCTGATTTATAGGATTAAATTTATTTTATCTCTCTTGTATTGTATATTGAAATAATTAATTATTCATCAATGTCCATTTTACAACACAAAGTTTTATTCGCTTGGAATAAGTCGAAGAAGAGAAAATACAAGAATTATTAAGCAAAAACAAAAGATTAAGAGAACTATATAATTAAAAATTAATAAAAGACAATACCATATAAACTAATAAAAATTAAACCGAAAAACAATAATTGAATCTCAAAAGAAAACAATGAAACTGGAAAAACATTAACAAAGAATAGACCAATATTGTTTAAAATTTAAAATACTCATATTGTAAGAAATTTAAAAATCTGTTGTAAAGAATCTGAAGATGTCCGAAAGGACGAAAGTCGACTTATTCCAAACGAATAAAACTTTGTGTTGCAAAATGGACATTGATGAATAATTAATGATTTACAGGATGTTCAGAAAAAAAGTAAAGCCATCATTTGAATAGAGTTTTTGTATTGCACTTTACAATTAAACAACTGATTGGTCTTATTTGCAATACTTAATTTTATTATAAGGATTGATGATCGTGTTTCGGCGATCTTCGCCATTTTCAAAGTCAAGAAATTACAAAGTTTTTAAATTTATCAATATGGTATAACAATGGTGTGTAATAATGTATTCACAACAATCTTGCTTATAAACGACTTATAGTTTCGGCAATAGTTATCACCCATAAAATTTCAAAACGAGTGGAGATAAACAAATTTGTTGCAGGCAACACATAGGAAGTTAGGTAGGGGCTAAACAATGGTGGTTCAAATTTGACCATTGACCTCGAATTTTGCACCTTGCAACTTTGCAACCGTTACAGGTAGCGAAAAAAATTTCAATTGTGCATGCAGCCACTTTACCAGCATGAGTAAATGATTTTAAACAACGAATTCAGCAGGCTTGTATAGACATAATACCCATCATGATGTTAAATGTGATGGTTTCTGTGAACAATCGTACACTTATGCATTGCTGTTGAGGACTTCATTCATTGACTAAACGTAGCTTGAGCACTGAAATTTCGTTTTGTTGTGGTGGGTTTATTTTTACGCTTATTTTTAATCTTTTTTTTTAATAAATAGAGAAAAATAGTAAAGAAAATTCGACGGCTTGGACTCGAACCAGGGACCTTCGGGTTACCGTCCCGATGCTCTAACCACTAAGCCACCATGGACATAGAAGCTGTCGCTATCAAACATGCCTTATGTGCATAGGTTAAAGCGCGGCTCCTTGTTCGCAGGCCAGGACTATCTTTACTTTATTGGCGAATAATAATATAATAACTGGAAAATGGTCTTTGGAGGAAAAATAGAGAAAATCCGATACAGAAAATCACGCCATTACATCCGATAGAGAAAAATAGTAAAGAAAATTTCACTAATGGCGTGAAAAAATTCCTCCAAAGACCATTTTCTAGTTGTTACTTTTTTTTTGTTAAAATCAGCGTTTTAAGCTTTACAACTGTACAATTAGAAATTTTTCTCTACCTGTAACGGTTGCAAAGTTGCACGGTACAAAATTCGAGGTCAAAGGTCAAATTTGACATCACCATTGTTTAGCCCCTACCTACTTCCTATATGTTGCCTGCACAGATTTGTTTTATCTCCACTAGTTTTGAAATTGTATGGATGGAAACACTTTTGGCCCACCCTGTACTATATTGTTACCATCTTTCATAAAATATGATATTGTTAAATTTAAAAACTTTGTAATTCCTTGACTTTGAAAACGGCAGAAATCGCCGAAACGATCGCCGCTCCTTATAACTTAATTAAATAATGCAAAAAAAAAAACAACTAGTAAATACAATAAAAAAAACAAAAGTAAACCCAATTTGTGTACTGACAGCCAAACTTAACTCCAAGGGGATAATTAATCCGATAACCTTTCCCTCCAATGTCTCCATTTTTGGAATTTAACAATCAAGAGTTTTTTCCGTTTGTTAGTTTTTTTTTTGTTTTTTTTTTTCGTCTCCATAGTTTGGACTGTTGCTCAGACTACTATGATCAGGTGACTTTTCAGTGCCGCGGTCTGTCTTTCTCTTCGGCTGCGGCTACTACGCAAATTGCGCGTCTATTTAACGGTTTGCTTCTATAAAACATTTATAAAGTCCGAACCGAATCTAGAGGGCCAATCCAATCCGGCCCAACTCTTGCCCAGTGGAAACCAAATATCAATTTCAGCCTTCTGGGTCAAACGATATCAGACATGATAAACTACTTAATATTTTCAGACGCTTTGATTGAACAACTTCTGCAGAATGAATGACAAAATTTTTAAAATTGTGACGGAAAAGTTTTTAAATTTATTAGTGACATCACTGTTAAAATATCAAGTGCAAATGCATAAGTTTGACGGTGTTCAACTGATCGCGCAAAGATCTAAATACAGTGCGATTCTTAATTAAGTCTTTGAAACTTTTAAAAATTCACCACATTAAAAACTAATCGACGGAGAGTGGTAATCTTTACGACAATCTCTCCAAGTACTTTTTACATATTTCACAAACGCTCCAATTATGCACATTTGCTAATATGATAGATATCTATCCGATAATCCATTTCAGTGTCGCAGCGGTGGTGACATGATTGTAAAGTACCTGGAGATTAGCAAGAAGTAGGGGCACAAGGACAGAATCCTTGACGAATCCTCATAAGGGACGGCCACGTATCATAGGGTTAAATCCGGGATGGACAAGCGTTATCTTCCTGCTCCAACATAATGGAAAATTTTCATCGAGGCACCCTCGCATTTCATTGTGATCGTCATAATCCTAAAAAAAAAACTTAGCGAGACATTAGTGAGTTTGCGGTAGCGACTTTTCCGTTATAACATTTCGAATTATGACTGTAAGTTATATCGGCAAACTCTAACTCTAAGGAAAAACTCTGAATTAGACTTATGTTTTTGGCATAAGTCAGCCAATCAAAAATTAGTTCTTATACTTGACGCATGCGCACTGCGCGATCAGAATTCTTCCCTTCCCGCCTAGTGCACATGATTGGAGACCGGTCATGCGCGCTAGTTGCTAGAGCCTGCTGGCTGTAAGCCAAGCTGTAAGTTATAAAGTGAAACGGACAGCCCGCCGCAAAGTAGTTTTCCGTTATAATTTTACGATATATATAACATACCGGAAAACTCATAATTATAACGGAAAAATCGCTACCGCAAACTCACTATTGTCATCCTATCAGCGTAAGAATTATCATTATCCGTCGCCTAGTGACGGTTAACTTCTAAAATGTTCCACGGAACTTATCAATAACCCTGTGTATCATTATTAAGTATCAAAAGACTGGAACTGGTTATTGGTTTTACATGTCCGACTGCTCTTCATATTTTCTACATTTTTTGACGCAGAAGGTTGAAATTCAGAATATAGTTTGCTATAGGCATATACTAATTCCATATTTAGTTTGATTGGCCCACTGGGGTCGGAGTAACGAGGGCGGAAAATAGAGGGCACCGTCTGTCTATACGATATATAATTATGTCCAGTCCTGGACAAAATTCTAGGACCGATCAAGAGATGCAACATGAATTTGATTTACAATCCTGTGTACAGTATAATTTGTAATGGATAATAAAACATTTCTAAGGGGAAAAAAAACAAGTTAAAAAAAAAACAAACTTAGCATCATCTTTTTTTCATTTGTGACCTACAAAACGCAATGGACAAAATTATAGGACCACCTTCAAAATAATGGATTATTCTGAATTTTTTCTGCCAAGAATTCAGTTATTTTCATTAATTTCAGTGAACAACAAGCTCAAATTACAGCTTACAAAAACTGTGGAAAGAGTGAAAGAGAAATTGCTGCAATTATTGGAAAGTCCACAACTTTTTAACTGATCCGCATGGCTATGAAAAAAAAATCCTCATCCAGGAAGAGTCCGAAGCTGGCAAAAAGAGACAAACGTGCTATCCTGAGAATGGCTTCAACCAGCACAGGAGCAACATCCTCTAACATCACGTCATCTCTGAACCTTCCTGTATCACGTCATCTCTGAACCTTCGTCGTGTACTCCAAGCATTCACCAACCACACTTACACGAAATATAAATCCAAGCAAAATTAACTTCAAGCCATATGCATGCAAAACTGGTCTTTGCGAAACAGTACATTAGGAATTCGCAAAGGTGGAATCATACTATCTTTAGTGAAGAAAGAAAATTTAATAAGGATGGGCCTGATGGCATAATATTCTACTGGCATAATCTCAGGCAGTCACAACAGTTTCTTTCAAGACGAGTGCAGTCGGAGGTTCCGTTATGATCTGGGCTGCTTTTTCTGCCAACGACAAATCAAATTTTTGTTTGTGAAGCCGAAGTCAAATGCAGACGATTATCAAGATGTTTTAGGAAATTATTTGTTGCATTTAGAGACGAACTGAACGATCCGGACATTGTCTTTCAGCAAGATAATGCGCCCATACACCGTCGACAGCGGCTTCATGATCAAGAAATTCGTGTTTTGGACTGACTAGCGTGCATTCCTAATCTCAATCCCATTGAGAACTTGTGGGGTGATGTGGTGCGAAGCGTTTATTCCAGTGGAAAGCAGTTTCACACCATAAAAGACTTGAAAAGTGCCATTACAAAAGCATGGGCTGAATCGTGACCACCGAGAGAGAAGGCCTCCGCAATGAAACTGAATACATTGTTACATCATCATAGATAGTGCAAATTCAGGGCTTATTATTGGTAGAAATACGAATAACAAGGCACTATCTATGTGATGCAACAATGTATTCAGTTTCATTGCGGAGGCCTTCTCTCTCGGTAGTCACGGCTGAATCCCACTCGACAGACTGAAAAAATTGGCTGAGTCGATGACGAACCGTTTAATTGAAGCGATTTGTTTAAATGGAAAGCAAACAAAGTTTTAGTTTACATTAAAATTGTTGTAAATAAATAATTACAACAATACGGGTAGAAAATTTTGTTGCGTTTTGTTACAAAACTTTTGTAGCTCACAAATGAAAAAAAAAAAGATGCTAGTTTTATTTTAAACTTGGTTTTTTTCTTAGAAATATGTTTTATTATCCATTACAAATTATACTGTACACAGGATTGTGAATCAAATAAATTCATTTTGCATCTCTTGGCTGGTCCTATAATTTTGTCCAGGATTGTAAGGTCACTTGGTCTTTGTTTTCAAGTGGCAACACATAGCATGTGATATGTCATTCGACCGGAAATGAGCTTTTTTCTACTTTCTAGATATTATGTTCAAGAAAAATAATTTTTGCTTTTAAAAAGAAGGGGGGGGGGTTAAATAGTGCGGATAAAGGAGGCAAAAATTGATAAGGGCTTCTGCTACTTTCCGAGTAGGGATAAATTTGTTGTTATTATTCCGCATTTATAGAAAACCTGTGATGCAACAACTCAATCAGGAATTATGTTATCGCTCAGATAGAAAAAAAATTCTGATAAAGCTGAAAAAACATTGGCATCATCCAATTCCGTGTGGTGTTTATGTCTTTGTAATCGTGTGAGTTCACTGGTGTCCGTCTGATACGTTCTAGCTCTTAAAAGCAAAATCATCGAACGAAAAGGGGAAAAATCGAAATAACCCCCGTGAAATTCAAATCTATTCCTAATGATGCTCGTTACTCCTTTAATTGAAAACTAACAAATGGGCAATCGGCGAAGATAGGAATCAAAATTCGTTATGAAACTCAGCTGATTATGCTGAACGCAGGAGGAGTTTCTTCCGAACAAACACACAAATGAACTCGGCTGCGCAGGTGGCACTCAAGTATTTGCAGGCGCCATGTAGAACGTGGAGGGTAAATAGGCGCCTTCACCACGCAACACAGGTAATTAAAAAAAAAAAGAGACAAATAAAAAAAAAAATTTTAATTTTTTTTTTTACCTTTTTTTTTCTGTTTCTTTCCTTTAAAAGAAAGGCAACCCCACAAACACAAAAAAGCGTTTCTTTTTCCTATAGATTATCCTTTCGTAATTTAATTTTAATCTTTTCTTATTTTTCGTAATTCGTGTAAATCGTTTTCACGTGTTTATCGAAAATTGACACCCCTCCCGTTTCCTGTCGCTACTAAAAGTGGCATGAATCAACCGATCTCATATTTAGTATTGGGCTCACTAGCGAAACCATCGAACGATACTTTCGTTTACATACCCATCAAACATTAATTATTAAAACGACACGCCTACCACTTAACGCGCACCAAATTAATAAAAATAACCCAACCAATAATGTCCAAAAACAGAGCGAAAGAGCCCACTCCAACAAAAGTAGGACACAATTTACTCCTCAAGAAATCCACTTCGAATATCCTCAATGGGAAAAAAAAAGTAATATTTCGTCTGCAAAACGAATTGTTTGCAAAAATTAAAAGAGAAGGCAGAGGATGATGGAAATGTCCTGTTTTTGTTTTTTTTCTTTCTTTTTTCTTCTTCCCAAATCGTTAACGTGCATCGATGATGGAAATGGGCAGGAAGTGGGAAAAGGTTGACGGCGCCGTTCGCACAAATGCCACAAAGTCTCCTGAACGATATTTACGAGACGATAAGATGACACCACACAGACAATTATAAAAAAAAAAAAAAAAAAAAAAAAA
>JAHWFO010004564.1:704794-779529 GCA_023313115.1 Rhysida immarginata
AAAAAAAAAAAAAAAAAAAAAAAAAAAAAAAAAAAATTCAAGATCTCCGAGGCTTAACGGAGGAGAAACACATTTTCGACTTTCATTTTTTATTAATTTATTTTTCAGAATTTCGATGACGGGTGGAAGAAATAAGACCCTAAATGATATTTACACCGTCAATGTAGTACTAATAAATCTATCTTGGAATTATTATTGAAATTCTTTTGAACGTCTTTTGCAAAATGTTTCCCCGTAAAATTAGCTCTGGCGTTTCCAACCTCTCGTCCAATCACCAAGTAAAAAATGGCCATCCAATTAACACAAATTTGACTAATGAACACAAATCGCAGGTGTAGTCTGGCACACTTACGCGTCAAAACTCGCCAATTCAGTGTCATTTGGACCATTCGTCCCTCTCCAGTTCATTAAAATAATCACTTCGTACAGGAATCGAAGATAGAGGCATCGTATTTTTATTCCGAAAGACTAAACAAAAAATTAAATAAAATCATAGTCAAAAAAGAATACATTTAATATAAAAAAAATTCTTAAAAATTTCAGTCATCTGATTGGTATTTAAATAAATAAATAATTTTATAAAATATTTTTAAAATGATCGACAACTTTTTGACAAGCAGGGGGGGGGGGGTACAAGTCATTATGCAGCTTCTCACAATTTCTCACAAATTTTCCATGCATATATGGTTTGGTATGGATATCGTTTACTTCAAATAAGTTTTTACGAACTGATCTCACATTTGGTCTCTGGGCAAATCATTTTGTATAAACGCTGCAGGGAGTTTTGGATCTCTTAAATACAATACAGTTCCCAGAGATTTTTGCCTCAATATTAAAAGTGTGGAGCGTCGGAATTGAATGAAGACAACAAAAAGTTGTAATTGAAGAATACCAGCTCAAAACCGAACAATTCTAGCATTGATTTTTTTTTTCCTGGAAAAAAATTCGACTTCATTTCAATCGTTTCTGTGCAAAGAGAATCTCTGCATTCGTAGGCGAGTTATTGAGTTTTAAAGTTTTACCTAACTTTCTGATTTTCACAACTTTTAAACAACAGGATATGTAAGAGAACTTTCAATTTTTCCATTACTTTTGTTGAGATGGACATAATTTTTGCAGACTATGACACAGACCATTTTGGAGCAATAGCTTAATCATCATGCAATATTTTTGTGTTCTTCACCATCCTGTCTGCCGTTAATCCTAGACAACTAACATTCGTGGATTCGACTAACATCAGACAAAAATATTGTTGCAACTTTTTATCATTAGAGCCATTTAGCTTGAGTTCACGTGCCAACTTATTCGCTGCTGGATTCTCCCACTGGAAAGTTTCGTTCAGGAAATAAGTGTTTCAGTTTTTGAGATATCATATAATCGTTAGTCGTCTCGACGAATGGTTAACTATTGTGTTAGTTTTTGCTTTTTTTTTTTTTTTTTTTTTTTTTTTTTTTTTTGTAATTGAATACATGCATTCTTTTAGATTTTTATTGCCTATAATAATATCCTTTAGAAGTGTGTTGACTGACGATGTGTTTGTACGGATTCATACAAGAAAATATGCCTACCTTGCCTAAAAACCTAAAAGATAAAATCACAGATGTCCTTAGTCTCACTGACTTTAAAATATGATGTTCATTAACTAACCTATAAAAAAAAAGTCAGCTTTAATAAATTTCTAATTTAGAATTTGTGGTTTAATAAGGGATCCTTTATGTATTTTTTAACTGTAAAAACCTAATCCACCAAACTGTTTGTTAGGGGAGAAAAATTATAAAATAATTGCTCGTCGAAATGACGAATCGTTAGCTTTTCAGGACCATTGAGGAACGTTTGCTATGCAAGGCAGCAAACATTTTAGGGACACCCACTGAACCTGAAATTGAACAAGGAAGCTATCGAAAGTATAGATATCGTTGATAATTTAAATATAAAAAATCGTAAGAAAATTCTACAGCCTGGACTCGAATGTGCATTTAACTTAAAGCATGGGAACGATAACCCGTAAGTTCCAGGCTCGAGTCCAGGCCGTATAATTTTCTTTACTATCTTCTATATTTAATTGTTATAATCCGGAAGTACTGCGTGGAAAAGGCCTCCTATCCCAGGTTATTATGATAGTTTTAGGTTGATAACATCAAGAACAACAAAATAAAATCCTTAGCGTTACTAGTTTTATTATTTATTTATTTATTTATTTATTTAATTACAGTATTCTTTTCGAAAAGTTTTCTCTGGTAAGCGAAAAAAAAAGAAAACAGATTTTTCTGGACTCCCGTCCATGACCTACTGAAATGTTTTAAACTTTCTACTTGGCCGTCTAATTAACAGTTCCATTAAAAATGTATCGTTTCTGTGGAAATAGACAACTTCTAGAACAACAAAATATTTGTGATTTGTCGTGTAAAGTCCACGAAGCCAAGCACCTCTGATTTCTAAAGAATTTTTGCCACCCCTTGCACTGAATAATTGATACAATTTCCGAATGAAAAGATATTTGTCAGCATAAAAACGACGTCGAATGCGATGAGTTACTGCGTAGAGAATTTTTTTTTCTTCTCCCCAAATCTTATTTCCTCAACAGTATGCTTTAGAGAAGCTTGCAAAAGAGATTTTTTTTAACCAGATCATTAAATGAAAGGCCTTCTTCGAGCAAAAATCGCCTCCCAACTTCCGCCGCCGTAAATTCATTTTATCTCGCCTCACCGTCCTCCCAAAAGTTCAGGGCGAAAACTGATCGGCATTTGGTGGACACGTCATCGAAAAGACGGCACGAAAAAAATACTGTTCAGTCGCCAAAAAGTAATAATACATCGCTAAGATACTGTACTCTAATCCTATAAGAGGGGACATCATGAAGGTGGAGAGGTTTCTCTGTGGATTCCCTTGCCTACCAAAAATTTCGATACTTCATAAAAAGGTAAACACCTATAAGCAGCAGCAATTCAAGTGAAATTAGTTTTACTGTTCCCCCCTCTTTCTCTTTCCTTGATTAAAGCAGGAAATCTTAACTACAGCAGCAGCTAAATGGCACAAGGAGCTGCAATTGCTCTTTTAATGACCGCGCATCACGTCAACCACAAAACGGAAGTCCTGATTGAACAATCGTCATTCCTTATTGAAATTATCACTGGAAAAGAATTCGTTAACGTCTGTATTCATCTTGAATACTGTCAAAAACAAATTCATTTATTCCTTAAATGGCCCATTGACTATTTATTAACGTAACTGTTTGAATAATTCCCTTCGACTACAAGTATGAAATCCGTGATGGTGGTAGTTTCTTATTAATATTCCCTTTATTTTTAACAAATGTTTCTCCTCCAAAAAACAAAGCAAAAAAAACAAAAAACAAATAAAAATTTATTTCGTAGTTTCCACAAATAAAAATTCAGGAAATTCCACTCGATCTTATAACAAGCAATGCGCAGCTTGCGCTCCTTTCAAGTTTCCTCCTTAACGACTGCAAATTCTCGCAGCTGCAATGTTCACCAACGCACTTGGTAAAAATCTAATAAACGTCTCTTGCGACTCGGCATGGCATTTACATCCTTTTCCTGTAAAAATCAAAAGAAATTTACTGAACAGGTTTTTTTCCCGAAAAATTATTAATGCCAACAAGAGTGTGGGTAGATACACTACATGATCAAAAATTTCCGGACACAGCAACCATGATTTCAGGAAAATGAATATGGTGTAGAACAGTAATGGCCAATAGGAGACCCATGAGGAATTCTCTAGTGACCCTCCAAAAGAGAAGTGTTAACATTTCTTAAATTTGATTGAAATTGTTGCCTATAATAATATAAAGTATAAACGTAAAGTAAAGTTATCATGTGATACTGTGGCCCTCGCCACGTAGAAAATTCTATGATACGGCCCCATAGTTTAAAATAATCGGTATAGAAAGTCCTTTTGCATTTATTACGGCCTCGATTCTCCGAGGAACACTTTTCGTAAGATTTTGGTAGATAGCAGAGGGAATTTTCTTCCCCTTTTCCACAAAAGCTTGATGATTTTACTCAAATGTTTGGCGAAGTGGCCTAGCCCGTAGTCGTTGATTCAATGCATTTCACAGGTATTCAGTTCAATTTATATTGGGAGCCGATGCAGATCAGTCCATTTTTTTCAACCTCTGTCTCCTCAAACCATTCCTGCAAAAACAATGCTTTGTTGCAAAGAGTTTTGTACAGGAATGGTCCAATTTCAAGCTGATGTCACAATTTTGGCGGTGCAGAATTATCCAAATTGTTAATATACAGTCCAACCCAAACTAGGCATGCCAGGCAATATCAGAAACAAGCTAATCCAACCCAAACCATACAATGACACCGCCTCCTACGAACTTCACAGTGGGCACCACGTTGTCAGGCATGAAGAATTATCCGGACTCAATAGGTTAGGGCGTCAGCGCCATTAGCTGAAGGTTCCTGGCTCGAGATGAGGCTGTGGAATTTTCTTTCCTATTTTCATCACTTATTTAAAATTTGATTTTTATGAAATATCAATATAAGATCTGATACATGATTTTTATCCCCTTTCTTAATTTTACTTGGATTTTTGAGGATTTTCAAGGAATAAAAATCATATGGACATCTGTGAGACCTTATATTGATATTTCATATAAATCAAATTTTAAATACCGTAATTTAATTTTAATTTAATTTAATAATTTAAGAAATGCACTTAAATTTTAGTTCTTCTTTTTTTTTTTTTTAGTTGAGGTTCATTAAAATGCTACATATCACTAATATTTATAATAAATTCCATCTCAACGTTTTAATTTGGTTAATCATTACATTTTGTTTAGAACATCAATCAAGTTTGAATTTATTGCTCGAGTACTAAATGAGCCCGCACGAACCACACTAGTAATCGTAAATTTGGTAGACCACAAAAGAACAGCATATTGAATTTTAATAATCATTTTGCGTTTAATAAAAACAGTAAAAATTCACTCTTCAGTATGCACTTGAAAATTCAATGCTGTGTCAAAAATGAAATTTTAGCTGACTTCGATTTCGAATAACAATAACATGGAACGCGAATTTAAGGCAAAGGCAGACCTCCACGTGTCACAAGACAGTTGACTACTCAACAGTTGTTTTTCACCAAACTAGGTCGTTCCCGGCGCAAGGGACGATTTCGTCGTCAATGTCGACTGAGAAAGGAAGAGTGAACGCCTTTTTGATACTCGATTCTGTGCCAAAAGCCCAGCAATGGCTTCTATTGGCAATGAACCCATTTTGATCGACGTCGACGGAATCGGCCGTTTAAGAAGACCCACGGCCCAAACCGAGGACCAAAGAGGATTCATTAATACTCCATTAGAAGGACGCCCTCCTCCAATCAGCCATGCCGCTATAGAAAAAAAAGGAAACGGAAAAAGGTCGCAGAGATGCGTATAAACTTGTTATATTCGCTATTCTCATCTAATAGATTATCTAATTCCAAGAAAATATTCAGCTTAGTGTAATGCGATGACGTGTAAAGACATTCATTTGCAAAGCTGGTAAATTTCCATCGGTGATGGCAGTGCAGCTTTAAAGTGGGAAGATGAGCAGGCAGGGCTCAATGGAAAGCAAAAAATAAAAAAAGAATCGTGAACGATAAGCTCTTAAAAAAGATTTTTGGGATTCAATTTTAATGAGGAAAACGCGCACACGTACACTGCTTTCATTATTTAGAGAACGACTAATTCATCAACATCTGGAGGGCGGGAAAAAAAGATACCAATGAAAAATGGGTTCAGATAGGTTACATCAGTTTTAATAAATGATTCTGTAAGACATCGAAAAGCATATAGATTTTGTATTATTATTAAATAATGTCAAACTGACGTTATTCTATAATATTCAACTCTCCCTCCATTTCTTTTAGTGAATCGAAGGTTTTGCATTTGCAGACCATGATGTCCCGTTTTATTTTATATTTATTTCTTTCCACGAACGCCCGCCCGACTTGGCTGCAAATTTCTTCGCTGCCAACTGCAAAATCGGTCAACCTTTAAGATGACGCCTCCCTTATGAGTCCCCGTCGTGAGGAGAGCCAAGTGCAAAGTTCCATTTGTTAATTGACGAAAATACATCGGATACCATGTCGTTGCGCTTTCACCCAAAAGAATGACAGCCTGCAACGAGGCTGCAGCATTATTATCAACATCATCATCCCGACGCAACTCTCCTCAACGTCAAGAAACGCTTCTCGTGCCGCCGAAGCCATAACAACAACGAGACGACGTCGGGGCGTTATAATTAATGGAAGCCAGGTCGTTCTTTAATTAAATCTATTAAAAATTGCTTCGTCAACACCACTCAATAGAGATCATCACGTGACTGCCACCCGTCAGATTTTTTTTCCTTCTTTTAATTCTTAATTTTTAATATTTTCCTTCCCGCCCCAACAACCAAGCTGGACTCGCCTTGAGCCAATATTTGCGTTCTTCTCCACCTTTAAAACCAAAGGACCCAACTCGTCTCAGGTTTTGTTAATTAACGCAAAAAAATATCAATAAATTAAATTAAATTAAAAAACATTAAATCGAAAAGTAAACGAGGCGTCCTTCTGCACACAGTGGGTGAATAAATTCATGAGAATAATAAACATGCAAAACAGCTCGACATCCAACTCAAGGCACCTTGCTCTCCTTCTGGATTCATTCCAACGACGGAGCGAACCTAATCCGAGGGGAGTCCATCACGTCAGAAAGTCTCTCTCTCACTCTGCATATTACATACCCCCTCCCCTTCCCAGTCCTTTCGACGACTTTTCTCTCCACCCACTTCTCTCTCTTTATTTTTAATTTTAATATTTTATCGACGTTCTTTATCAGACGTGCGAAGGCGATAAGCGCTCTCCATATGGCGGTCCACCTATCAAAACAAAAGTCAGAAATCAAGTCATGAGATTTCATTATTTACTCCTTTTTTGCTACCCTTTCTCTTTCATCCCTTCTGCTTCTTTTTCGATGTTCTCATTTAATTATAAGCCCACAAAAACATTTTTTTTGTCCTCCTCTCCACTTCTCGTTGTCGTTTGCGGCATTGTTCTCGATATTGCTCTAATCCACTGGAATGTGTCCAATAGCGCCTTCCCTCCGTCCAAAATGGGCCAAGCGACGTGCAGCAAAGGGTTAGCCGTTCACTGATGATGATAAATATTTAATAGCAGCACATCGCATAACACAACAACGAAAACAACTTCTTGCTCGCATAACATAAACAGAGAGCCACGAGCAAAAATGCGTTTCGTCGGCGGTAAATGCGTCACTCCGCACTGGAGGAGCATCACTCAGAAAAAGAAGTCGTTGGAAGAAGAAGAAAAGGGAACTGGAGAGGAGAGAACAAGAAAAAGAAAAAAAATTTTTTCTTTGGACGACGACCGGAGGGCCTCGAGTGGCGCCTCTATTGGAGCGTCTCGTCAATTAGGATGGAAACGACGAGAAGCTGCAGGCAGCTTCATCCACTGATGCATTGCGGAGGCGCTCGCCTCCCTCCTCCCGAAAACTCCTTTTCAGCGAAGATCGTTCTCTCGCTAGCTTCTCTGCCCGACACAACCGCTTCCGATTAGCCAACAACGACAACAATAAATCTGTCGCCACGCAATATTACATCATCATTTATTGAAATCCCACACTCCCATCTAATACATACAAAGAGCAGTGGAATAACCCCACTGGGCCCCCAACGCCCAGCGATGACATAACGCGAGATGACATTTTCTATAAATACCCCATAACAAATAAACGCGCCATTCCCAATATGAATTTCATTTATTTTTATTTTATTTTAAATATTTATCCGCTTCGATTAAAAATAATAAAAATCGATGATTCATACATTCATCCATCCCATCTCCCTGAGATGGTTGCCATGGCAACGCCCATTCCACCACCGAAATAACGAGGCTCATCTTCAAAAAAATGCGCTTTCCATGTGCGAGCAAAAATTCCAAAACGCCAACGTCCAAACGTTTTGCCCTCTTTCTTCGCTTCCTCTCAATTTCAAATCTCCAAAAACATAAAAAGAGGGACCCACCTTCGTATTAATACTCCGAGCCATGAGCTCGGCGTCTTTTTAAAGGGTTTAAAAGCGACCGAACGCAAAGGAACATGGCGTTGGTTTCAAGGGAGATTTTCCATGCCATGGCGGCTGCCAAAATCATGTTTCCCGCAGCAGTCACGGGCGATACGGAAGGAGGAGAGGAAAACGCTCCGCTTTAAACCGTTATTACTTGAAAAAAAAAAATCTAACAAAAAATTGAAGGGAGGAGCATTTTAATAATAAAAAAATCGAAGTCCCACAACAACAACATAACGAGGGTTAGGGAAGCGAAGGGATTCGTTACGATGGCTCTGCTAACTAAAGAAGACTGCGTTAACAGCTGCACATTTTCCTATTCCACGAATTTTCGCTCAATAAAGTACGCGAGCCTAGCGCATATTCCCATGCCGATTAATAAACCCAATCTTGCTATTAGCAAATCGAGAATTGAATAATAACGCTAAGAAGACGAGCAACATTAATATTAAACAGGCAAACGGCGCAGATCAATGAGAGATGTAAATTTTTTATCGCAATACGCGTCAGCCGGATCAATTCAACTCGGACTCATCCGCGATCGGCTGTGGATCAATGATGAGAAAAACAAGAGACTCTCGGGGAAAATAAAACCCAGGTGAGCGAGATTTTTCCCTTCAGCCTCCGTCCGCCCACGCACCCATAATGTCAAATTCCATTTGGCTTTAATAAGACCGATATCCTTAATGGCTGGCTGATAGCGATCGATTTTCAAAATCAATCTTTGCACGGAAGCGTAACGGTGCTACAGGTGGGGGGAAAGTGGGAAAAAATATAATTTAATCTTAATAAAAAAAGGAAAACGTCACTTGTTATTATTATTTGTTATTATTTTCCCACGCCCTTCCCCTCCCTGCCCCGTCTTGTTCGTTTTCCTCTTTTTATTTGAGGAGGAGTAAAAAAAAGGAGAAGAAAGAATCAAAACAATAAATAAAATTAATAAATTATTGAAAAAATATTATAAAAAGAAGAAAAGTGAGTATGCGTGTGTGTTGCTCACCAAAATTCTTCCGGTCGTCGACTGACCAGATATGAGTTCACCGGCCCAATCCTTGGCCTCGGTCATGAAGCCGATTTCGATGTCGCCTTTGCCGTTGGCGCCGGGAATCCCTTTGGGTTCGGGCTTGGCCTTCTCGCCTTGGAAGTCGGAGGAGTCGTCTTTGCGACAGCAGAGGAAGGCGAACATTCGCCATAGCAGTACGATGAAGAGGCCCGCGAGGAACGTGAAGATGCTCGACAGCAGGAAGCACCACCATTTCCGTTCTTTCAAGCAGTCGTCCTCTTCGGGCACAGAACTGCTCGATAGTGTGCTCCCTGTATCGGCCATCGCGCCCTCCTCGTCTCGGACCGTCAAAATGAAGTCCGTGAACGGCGGCGGTCACGAAAGGGGACCCTAGGCGGACAGTCACATCGCCAGCGTTGCGCATACATCACTCTCTGGCGACGCTCTTGTCACGATTGGCCTGATGGGACGACGGCTGCGATGCTCGCCACCAAACTCATCGACGAGTCCGGAGCTCCTACGAACGCAACGCCATCTGGCGGCCGACGCAAAGGCGCTTCCGACGACGGCACTAAACGAAATAAAAAAAAAATAAGAGAAAGAAAAAGAGCATCATCATTAGATCGGGTTTGGAGAACAGACACAAAATTAAAATTAAAAAAAAAATAAATAAAACTTAAAATTAAATTTAAAAACATTTTTTAATCAAAACGGGCAATCTGCATATTATATGGACAACGCCTTCGCATAAAATGACAGAATTGATATTTCACAGCGTTCGATGCGTCGAAATTATTATTTATTAAAATTCAATAAATAACTTAATTAAATTCTGTAACTATTGCAAAATTAGCTATTTTCTAATCTCTTTCTTTTATATTTATAAGTAGAGAATACAATTTTTAAAAGCCCGTCGATATTATACAAAAGAGCGTTTCTCGCAATTGGTGCGTTCAATAATTCTGAAAACCTTAAAGTGACGAAATCCGTTCCTTTAATTATTTGACAAGTATCTCCAAAATAAAATTATAACGTGTAGTTAAGACTGAAATATTTCCTATGTTATTATTATTTTTACTAATATTAATTATTATTATTTATTTATTTATTTAGGGGTCATCCATAAATTACGTAACGCAAAATCGAGTCATTTTTAACTCCCCTCCCCCTCGAAAATTACATAACGCTGCGCTCGACGCCCCCTCCGAAATTGTAGCGCAGTCAAATTTAAATTACTTGAACCAAATTGAACTTTTGAACAGCTGTTAAGAAACCGTATTTTATAAAAGTACCAATTAAAAAAATTGATATAATAATATGTGACAAGACAGAAACAATACTTTTTACGTATGATCAAGTGAGTTAATTACTCATCCTCCTGTGATGGTTAAAAGATGGCAAATTAATTTATTACAACACGCTTCATTTAGTTTAACATACATTTTCTTGATAATAATATAGTTTATCATAAAACTATTTCTCACTATAACCTGAGTCTATGTCAATCTTACGTCTGAAACATATTTGCCATTGAAACCGACATGGTGTATGTATAATGAAGAGGAAAACACAAAAATGCAATAGTCTCAAAGCACTGGTTTTAAAAGAAAAAGACATTTCAAAGTATCAAATGACATTAGGCTTCCAACATGTCGGTATTTTAACCAGTTATATTTAAATAATATCATTGATAAAGTTCAATATCCAGATCAATTTAAGAATGCTTTTATAATACCATTATATAATGATGACGTCGTTAATTATAGACCAATTGCATCTTTTGCGCCTCTTGTCAAAATTGTTGAGCACTGCATTGTGAGTAATACAGAGTGTTTCTAAATTATCTCCCGTATTATTCATGTTTATTACTCAAAAAACTATTACAGATTTTAACCTAATTTTTTTTATTCACAAAGAAAAACTCAAAAAGTTTCTTAGCCTCGCGTGAGCTGACAATGAAACACGCGGTTGGCGCGTGGTACCTTTGTTGGCGCGTTGTTCCATTTTTCGCGAGACGCAGTAAACAACGGCGAGTGTTCAAGAAAAAGCTCAATGCGTGTTATGGCTTGCAGAATTTAAGTCAATGATTACAGTTCAGAGAATGTGCAAAACAAAGTTTAAAAAGGATCCTCCAAATCATAAGTCAATTAAGCCATGGCATGAAAAATTTTTAAACACAGGCAGCCTGTTACACAAAAAGGGTGCTGGTAGACCTTCAGCGACACCGCAAAGAGTAGAAAAAATCAGGGAGGCGTTCGATCGCAGTCCCCGTAAATCACTTCGCCAACCGGCTCGTCAACTGGATATGCCAATGACATCCGTACATAAAATAGTGAAGCACCGCCTTCGTCTTACACCCTACAAAATCTAGATGATGCATGAACTGAAGCCAGCTGACCGACCAAAGCGCAAGAAGTTTGCTGAGGATATGCTCCAAAAAATCGACAATGATCCCACCTTCCTCTAGAACATTTTGTTTTCTGATGAGGCAACATTCCATACTTCCAGAGCAATAAACCGACACAACTGCCGCATTTGGGCTCACAAAACCCCCACGTTCTAAGGGAGCATATACGCGACAGCTCAAAGGTTAATTTTTGGTGCGGTTTAATGCATGATCGAGTAATCGGACCTTTCTTTTTCGCTGAAGACACCATTACCCCTGCAACCTACCTAGATATGCTGGAGAACTACCCGATTCCACAGATGGAAGAACTGCAGCCCAACCTAGTCTACCAGCAAGATGGATCATCTCCTCACTGGGACCTGCAAGTTAGGCAGTGCCTCGATACGAACTTTCTAGGACAATGGATAGGAATTGATGGGCCAATCTCTTGGCCCCCTCGCTCACCCGATGCGAACCCTCTGGATTTTTTCTTCTGGGGATATGTGAAAGACAGAGTGTACAAGATCAACGTTGATGACATTGAAACTCTCATTGAACAGAATAATTGAAACACTCGTTGAAATCATTCCCGAATTGCTAACCCGAACATGGGAGGAAATCGAGTTTCGCTTTGACGTCCTTCACGCCATAATTAGGGGCACATTGAAATTTATTAAGTCATGCTAAGAAACGTTGTGAGTTTTTGTTTGTGAATAAAAAAAATCACGTTAAAATCTGTAATAGTTTTTGAATAATAAACATGCATAATACGGGAGATAATTTAGAAACACCCTATATGATGTTATGTATCAAAAGTATGGTATCATGGATATGAAAAAAATAAAGATATTAATTTTTGCATTATGAGAATTTATAAGTTATTGATTATGGCTTTGGATAACAATCAAACTGTCTCTAATATATGTCATCATTAGATATATCTAAAGCTTTTGATTCGGTCCAAAGAAAACAATTGGGAAGAATTGGGATAAAAGATGTCAATAAAAAAATTGATTCAAATTTTGGTGTTATACAGAGTTCTAAGTTAAGTTCAGTCCTTTTTTTTGTTTTTATGCTTCCAATTTTTGAATTACGGATAACCTCATAATTTATTACATATGTGGACGATATGTTCCTCTTAAAAGCAGGATCTATTGATGATTCAGATATAAAGAAAATATCCAATTGGTTTAGTGAACGTTCTATGCATTTAAATAGTGAAAAAAAAAAACAGTCCATTTTAAATTTGAACGAAGTCAGTTCAGTTCAGTTCAGTTCGCAGCTCACATCTCCCACGAGAACGGGAGACTAGCTGAAGAGATGATCAAAGGTAGAAGGTTATATATTGTACTAGAGGGCTAAGAATTTTACGAGTTAGATTAGCATCCTGGATAAAGTCCATCAAGGCATAAATGGTTTTCCTTTTGGCTTGCCTGCTTCCCGGAGGCAAGGAGGAGAATATTTTCCATAGTGGCTGGGATGCGATTGAGAGCGAGGCTGTTAAACAGGCGATCCCTCTGACGTCGAAAACTGGGACACTCTAGGAGAATATGCTTCACCGTTTCGATCGCACCACAGGGACCTTTTCCGAAGGAATAGTATTTATTAAAGGAAGTCAAGAAACAAACAATGACTCTTTTAAATTACTTGGAATCTTTTTTGATCAAAGATTGTTGTTCACTGATTATATTTATTACTTAATAAAAAAATTGTCAAAACTAAAATTTTTGCTGTATAAGTTAGGTAGAACTTTGACAATAAAACAACTCATAACGATTCTTAATGCTAAAGTTATCACAGTCATACAATATGGCTCTATTATTCGGAGCTCTAGCTATCCTATATACTTGCGTCTGCTTCGTGTTGCGTTTAATGCATGTATTAGATCTATTTTTAATCTTACAATCTCTGACTCAATTACAGAATGTTGTATAAAAAATAAAATTCATAAAATTAGATTTCATTATTGTGATATCCCCTTTAATTGCGATGAGAAATCATGATCATCCCCTTTATTCTATTATAAACGAGTTTAATTCAAATTTGCAATACGTACTCCTCAGAAATTTCTTTTCGTTTTTCCAAAGATAACACATTTTAAACATTGTAGATTTCCTTTTAATACTTATAAATTAAGTTTACCCTGATCTCAGATCTTTAATTGTACTAATTTTAATTGCATAAAACATTGTTATCATTTTGCACATAAATTAAAAAAGTATATCCTGGATAATCAGGCTGAATTTATATGATTTTTAATTTCATGTACCATATACAGTACCTTTGATTGCTATTAATAAATCAAATTAAAAAATTAAAGAAAAAGCAGTAAAACTGGAGGAAGATGTGAACTATGGAACGTGGAGGGAATAGAACCCAAGGATCAATAGTCTGCAAATCCTGAAATGTGTGTAAACGATTAAATATTTGTTTTAAGAACTTTCAGAGTTTGTAAAATATTTTATGTGAAAAAAAAAAACGGTTTATCTTATTATAGAAAAAATAACAAATTACCTTAAGTATTGTGGATTCCAATTCCTTAAAACACAAACAAGGTCCGCTTCTCCACAAATATTTTTATTCACCATGAATACGCATATTTCAATTGACGCTGACCTAGCAGTCAATCATGAGTATTCATGATGAATAAAAATCTTTGTGGGGAAGCGGACCTAGTTTGTGTTTTAAGTCTATCTTATGTTTAGTTAAAATTTGCACACAAGGTCAAAACTATATACCCGCATTGGTCAAAACAGAAGCAAGATAAAAAAAATAACTGCGACAAAATTGTAACAGCATATGCTTGTTCTATCCGACAACATTTAACGCAAGCAGCGCAACGAGATTAACTCGCTCGGTTGCATTCAAGCAGTGAATTTTTTACCGTGCCATCTTCTTAATAAATAGGGCTGAGTGATTTATCTTATATTTATAACTTATTTATTAAGTGAACTGGTCGCGCTCCTTCAGGATCGAACCTAAACTTACGACTGTAGTTTATATTTTCTATATCTTTTTCTCTATATTATGGTATACACTCACTCACCAAAAGTCAGTAATGAGACAGATCCCGCTGCTTCCATTCTCGGAATGCAGGTGCACAGGACTCCTTGATATCACACAATCATTGTAAACAAAACTAGCCGCAGAAATGGCAGCACGCCGAGAGCTATCCGCATTTGAACGGGGAATGATTGTTGGTGCCAGACGGATGGGTGCCTCAATATCAGATGTACCCAACACTCTGCAATTTTCCCGCACAACCGTTGCAAGGGTCTATCGAGAGTGCACCCAACGAGGGGTTACAACCCATGTCGGACAGCGGACGGGCCGCCCACGCCTCTTCGATGCCAGAGGTATTCGCCGCGTTACCTGTCTTGCAACTGCTTACCAAAGGGCGACAGCGGGCCAAATCACCATGCGGTCAACCAGGTATGTCCCACAACTGTGTCCGAGACGACAATTCGGCGAACCTTGGCAGCTGCAGGCTTGGGAGCAGGAGGCTACAACGGGTGCCACTCATGACAGCTGCACATCGTCGGCAACGCCTAGCCTGGGCCAACCAACGTCGCTGAGGACTGGCGAAGGATTGACTGGTCCGACAAGTCACGGTTTCAGGTGTATCGGGCCGATAGTCGTATCTGTGTCTGGCGCAGGCCACACGAAGCCATGGACTCCGCTCGTCAGGTGGGGATCACTCAGGCAGGTGGAGGCTCCATAAGGGTCTGGGGTGTTTTCTCGTGGCATGCAATGAGTCCATTGGTGCAACTGACATCCACTCTGTGTGCTACTTCCTACGTCGATCTGTTTGGGGACCATCTGCACCCCTTCACGAACTGTTTTTATCCCGCGGACGACGGCATCTTCCAGTAAGATAATGCGCCTCCGCACACGGCCCTTGTGACACGGCGGTGGCTGGCCTCCACGTTCCCCAGATTGCAATCCCATTGAACATTGTGGGACGTCATCGAACGATCTGTCAAGTCGTAACCAACACAACTGGTAAATGCAGCATCATTATGGAGTGCAGTGGAGGCGGCATGGCTTGCATTGCCTGTGGATGTGTTCTGGGCACTGGTAGACTCTCTTCCATGACGGGTCGCCGCCGTTATCCGGGCCAGAGGGGGCCCAATACGTTATTAAGCAGGTGTGCCATGACTTTTGGTGAGTGAGTGTACAGTATATAGAAGGCTGTTACTAGGATTAACAATATTTTAAAATAAATAAAATAAAAATAAATGAAGGAATTCGCAAGAGAAACAAAAACAAAAAAAGCTTAAGTTCACCAAAGTCCGCTAAATACGGGTGGCGATGATTCTACAACAAACTTTGACTCGTACGGGGATAATGCTGTGTATTTTTACCAACCCTTAATTCGCCTAGGCCTTGCAAAATCTTTACACTACAATAAACTTTACCCTAATCAGCCCTATTCGATTCTCCACAAATAATGCTTTTTTTCCTTTTTTAGAATTTCGGATAAAAGGTTTTTTATCTGTAATAGCCGGGGAAAGAAATGAAGTAGTCGACAGCGTTGCTCTTTAGGGATCTAAATGCATGAGTGAAATCAAAAGGAGAGTACCTATGGGAAAAACGGTAATGACAAAACTGGAAGAGATTATGAAAGGCAGGAATGTATCTAAAGCTACAAAGATAGGGTGACAAGATTTTTTCGACGCCAATCCGAAACAAGTCCGGGATACATAAATCTATCAATATCCAATTAATATATATTTATCCTTTTTATTAAAAAGGGGCGTTTACTTATTGCGGGGCAGTACATTGAAATCGGGATTATCCCCCCAATCCGGGACATCTGGTCACTCTATACAAAGATAAGGATTGTGAAAGCCCTGGTTTCCCCTGTGATAATATATGGAAGTAAGAGTTGGGTAGTGAAAAGAATGAAAGAAGAAAAATCGATGCGATTGAATTGTGAATATGGAGAAGATTGCTTAGGATTCCTTGGACTGCCAAAAGAAGAAATGGCAAGCCCAATCTTTCATTGGAGGCCATCATGCGAAACAAGATAGGACTAGAGAATAAAATAATGCCTGGGAAAATTGAAGAAATAGACCAAGAACAAGATGCCTTGATAGGATAAAGGAAGATTGCCACAGAAATCTGGGAGAAGTGCATCACATGGTGAGGGACAGAAAGAGATGGAAGGTCGCCAAAAGTCGAACTCGACGGAACCTGACAACAACAACCTGTAATAGCTAACAATAATTCTATATTTAAAAAGTTTGAAAAATGAAATAAAGTAATTCAGGCAGCAAAGGGTTAAATGATAAATACGAGGGTTGTTCAAGAATTCTCTCTAAAAAGAATACGAGGGCTTAATCAACTTTCATGAAACAAACGTCAATGCAACGTTTAAGGAACTCTCTAACAGTGTATTAATTTATTTGGTTCCGGTTTTTTCCTTTCGGAGGAGTTAGCGGCACAAAATTGGTCACATACTTACAGATGGAGTTTTTTTTTCAAAATTTCAACAGAACTTCTCAAATCATGAGTTTTTAAGTCGATTTCAGAAAAAAAAATTTGAGTTGGGGAAACAAATACATAATGAGTGGTTGGCCAAAATTCTGCGACCTGAACTCGAACCAGAAACCATGAGCATCCGACCATTGTGAATTTTTGAGCCAGTTTTCAGTTAGAAAGTTTTTTTGTGAACCAAAACCTTTTCCAAAACCGTGATTAAATTTTTTTTTTTCTTTTCATGACTAAGTGAGGAGGTCTGTACGAATTTATCGTTTCACCATATCAATTCATTTCTTTTCTTTTTCCATCTATTTTCAAATATACGGAATATTGCAGTATATCTGTTTATACCAAGTATGTAATTTTCTTCTTAAAATAACTTTAATTATTTACAATAGGTTTGTTAAATTTACTATCAATCATCCTTTGCTATTTGAAAAAACAACAACTTATTAATGGCGATATCAATTCTTCAGTCACGACGAATGATGGCATTAGTTTCAACTTCAAGAAATATTTTCACCATCATAAAATCAAATAGGTACGCAGGGTGATTCACAGCGAGGGTTAAAATTTCTGCATTTTGTTAGGGAGGCAGATTGAGCATAAAGCGTCCTATGAACATAAGTCGTATTCCGATTACATACAAATTGCAACAGATCAAAGTTTTATTATTGTAGTAGCAGCAGCAGCAAATAAGTAAACAAAACACATGTTATGAACTTAGAATTAACATTTAATTTAAAAGCATAAGAACGTATACGATTTATGCATAACAAGTGTTCAAAATGTGCTCTTTGAGTCTGAATAGGAGCACGACACCTACGAATCATCGAATCATAAACACGAACCAAAAGCATCGTCATTATCTGTTGAAGTAACTCTTCAGAGTATTGATGTCAGCGCTATAGACTAGCTGTTTTATATGACCACAAAGGTAAAAATCTTAAGGATTTTGATTCCCCCGAACGTCTGAGCAGAATTAATTTCAAAATTCTTAATTTCACCCGTAGTAAAGATACTTTTCATACTCTATTTGCTCAACAAACTATGAAAGAATGTGTGCAATCATTCGCGTCCATGTTACAGGTAACTCCATTTCGTTTTTAATTGTAATTTAAATCACTTTGAGTGTTTTACAAAGAACTTGGAATTGCAAATTATGTTTCCTTTTTATGTATTTTATTCTATTTAATTGTTTTTCTATATCATCGCTATTTATTATGGTATTTTATGGCTAACTCCCATTGGAAGGAAACTTGAATAAATAAATAAATAAATAAATAAATACAACTGTTGGAATAATGCATAGATTCCGAGGTCCCCTGATCTACATCTTTTAGATTTTTGCCTATGGGATCACGTCTTTTTGTCTTTTAGATTTTTCAGAATGTTAGATGTTAGTTTCAATATATAAAGTTTATCCTGCGAAAAAATACATATGTTACCGGCAATGTCTGAAAATCAGGTATTGTAGGGAATATGTAGAATGCCTGACATTTTTAGGCAAAGTATAAAATATCTGATTTTTGTGATTATGTTGCATACTTTTCCTAGGCATTCTATACATTACCTAGGTATTATACAGAATGACAAATCCACTATAGGCCAAATACCAAAACATTCTTTGATTGGTACTGAACATGTTTTTGAAAATGAACGAAGAACTGCGACATTCTTCTTACCGGCTAAGCACGAAAGCAGAAGTGTTGCAACAAGGAAGGCTAGAATGGCAATGTGAATCACCCTTAATTCTCTTTTTCACACAAAACAGTATTTTTTAGCATTTGGTCTTGCACATACACCTCACGAATCCTCCTTGACCGCGTCCTGTAGACTGAGAGGCAGCAACAGATCGGAAATCTATTTCGTGGTCATGGACGTCTTCAAGTAAAGTGAATTGTGATCTCCCATACAGTTCGTTCAAGATTCCTTCTGCAGTTCCAAGTCAGTAAAAGCAGTCTTATGGCACTTTAATAATCTTGATCACAATAATTTTTTTGACACTTTGTTTATTTTTTCGTCTTGATCACAATTCAATATCATGACGACTAATATTCTTTTACTTGTGTGAAAGTTCTTTCAACATTCTTTCGCCTTCCGCATGTCCAACGGTCAAATCAGCCTCATGAAGTCAGTCAAATAATTCAGAGTACATGACATAAAAATGAATAGCCCTGACGCCGTTTTAACCAGATAAGTATTATTTTTTTGAAGAAATTATCAGATAGAAACTGGAGATAATGCTCCAAACATAAGATAATACTGAGAATATCATTACTTTTGTTTTCTTATGCTGAACAAGTCTTCAAATGGAATTTTTCGTGTATCTGTTATCGTTTTTAAGATAGGATTTGAATGTGTCCTAATTTGCTTATTTGGGATGATGAAAAATGCAGCATGGGATAGGTCACCCCCAACATAGGATTATTCATTGGATTATTCATCAAAATTGTAATATCTGCTTCGGTTACGAAAATAAAAGGGAGGGGGGGGGGGGGCGGCTCATTTTTGTATCCATTGTTCTATACAATGCCGGGTTTAACCCATTGCCGGGAACAGATGTACCAATATAAATGCAGAATCCGTGGATATCATTTATTTATTACTTATATCGCTGACCTATTGTAAGTAAAGTTCACTTTTATGCTGTTTTGTGATCTTTATCATTTTCTTGTTTTCGAAAATCAATATCTTTAGGCGTGACTGAACATTTTTCTCCCCATCCTCCTAGAAGTAGCCGTGCAGTTTCTGAGTACTTCGCCCTGTTTATGTCTTTACCTCTTCTCCTTGCCCCTTCCTTTCATAACTGTCAGCCTTATTATGGAATTCCAAGTGTATGCGCATCTACGACCGCATGCTTTCACAGCTATGGCTTGTGCATCATCAAATTAGCATCTTCGCTAAAATAAAATTTCAAAACAAAATGGTAAGCGGACAACAGTTATGTTCAAAATTCGAATTTTTTCCCCATCTGGATTGCGGTTTGAGTAAATGCAATGCCCAGAGCAGTAACTGCGTCCTATTTGCTCGATCTCTAAAATAGGAAAGAAAGTACGTCTCCTGTTAGCTTATAGGAAAGAAACTGAAATCTTTCGCATCATGGACTCCAAACGATTGCTGGCCTCCACTATGCTCAATCAAGCAATTCAAATCCAACGTTAAGAACAATGATAATGCCAACTTCAACTGTTTAAGGCGAGATAATAAAGAATTTTCCCGAATAATTTGAGGGGGGGGGGGGTAGGAAACCGACAGTCATATGGGATCGTGGAATGTTGACCAGATCGCCCACCATCTCATAGTCACAGACACACATAGAGAGCAGATCCGTAGCACTGGAGTTTGTCCTTTCGTGCCTTTAAAGCCTCGTCCTAATGAGCACTCATTCAGCCCCCACTAATGAAATTAAGAGGAGACCGGGTGTCACCAACGCCACCACCCATTCCCTACCCCCCCCCCCCCCACAAAACAACGTTTCAACGCGAACTATAGAACAGAAATTTTATTTTTTATTTCTTTTAAGCGTTTGATAGCGCGAGACGATGATACCCAATAATTTTTCACGGGAGGCCTATTAAAGTGATCAACTTAATTTAAACTCCACTTAATGGACTGCGTTTTATTTAATATGCGCTCCAACGGAGATTAAACTTAAAGTGTTCAAAAATGTCTTTCGATACGCTTACCACGAGTGTCACGTAGGCTCCCAATTAGGTGGGCGACAAATGGACTCGTTTCCTTATCGGTGAACGTTTCAAAATTTGTTCGATTATCGAGAAAGGTGATCAACAACGTCCATTACACGCAAGTCATAAATCAAGGAGTCTTATTCGAAAAAGCTCGAGAAAAACATTCTTTTTTCTAAATAATTCAGAGGCTAAATGAACCGTTATTGTTAAGTATCTTGAAAAAATAATCCAACTAATTCAAAGACGAGAAATCAGTTTGTCTTCGCTGTGAATGAGAGAAACTCGGCCAAGCCATTTTTTTCCTTCTTTGCCTCCTCTTTCATATTTCTTACAGACTGATTCCAATTTACAGATTCATTCTACATTATCTCGACCATAACTGCAAAATAAAAGAAGGAAAACCAAAGTCTAGTGCATTTCTAGAGCTTGCTAAAGCTTTAAAGCGAAGTTTGATCTTTGTAGCAAATTCTACTCGCGAGAAAAAATATATCAGTACTGAAATGAAGCATTCTATTTAGTTTGCGAGCCTTTTCAGGCAAAGCTAGCGTTGGAGGTATCCCATAGCTAGCGTGTCTCACGAGAACTTGCATGCGTAAATTCATAAAAACATGGTGCCTATCAATGCAGAAACACGTTTGTTGTTTCGAAGAAGTCTAATTTTATTTTAAGAATGCGACTGGTAATTAACACTGGAAACAGCGGAGCAGTAATTTTGAACGTTTTACGTTTTAAAAATGCTGTAACCTTGGACCTATTTCTATTATTGGCTTCTCCTTTTAGGAACTTTTATTATTTAATATTGTTTTCTCTAAATATCAAATATTAAGATTTGAATATCACTTTTTGATTTATAGACAGATATACCTAGAACCATCACGTCCAGTCAATTTGACTGCTACATTATAGCTCGCACCTATTATTTTAATTACTGCTTGCTTCGCACTATTACTCGACTGCTCTTTGAAATGACACTGTTATGGAATGGTCCAGTGCTAGTTTAAAATTTTTGCTTGCTCTGCAACGTCACAGAAGACAACGTTGTTAGGTTATGGCGTCTTTTCATCGATAAAGCAATGCTCCGTCACATAAAGGCCTGCAGAGGTTGAGGCGTCTAGGACGGGCGTACAATACTGGACTGTTTCACTAGATAAGCTCAATGCATTCATTGCAATGCTATTTGCCTGTGATGTTTATGAAGCGAGTTCTATGACTATGAACTTCTTTCGTCAAAAATGTGGGACCTCCAATACTATGAGCGTACACATGTTTGAAGAAATCACAACGATATAATCTTTGAAAAAATACAAACACAATCTGCAAGACTGTAAACGAACAAATTTGCACTTGCATCAAATGTTTGGAACATGTTTGTAAAAAACTGCTTGCTCTGCTACAAACCATATGATAATCTAATTGCAGATGAGCAGCTATTCCCAAGAAAAGCAAAGTGTTACTCAACATATAGCGAATAAGCCAGATAAATTTAGCAATGTTCAATCCAAATACATGTGCAATGCATTCCCATATCTAGGAAAGGATGAAAATCGATCTGCTAATGAAAGCTTACCAGAGAGGGTAATCATGCATTAGCTGAACGGTTATTTCAACACTGGAAGAAACATTGCCGCAGGCTGAGGCGACTAGGACGGGAAGAAACTGAAAGTAAGAAATGTCAACTTCTGGAACCGTAAACCGGATTGGAAGAGCAATCCCCGATTCCGTAAAACAATTCAAAACGAAACTACATGAATCCGCAGTACTCAATCAAGACGACGTCACATATTGTATTTCAAGGCAAAACGAATAAAAATATCATATTTTTCTCCCTGTGTCACACAAGTCCAGATAGTAATTAGTTATTATAAGTATTCCATTATTTTAATTTTATTTATTATTATTAATTTTATTAATTATTATTTATACAGCACAGTCAAAATGACTGCTGCGGCATTTATAGGTATGGGGCATTGTCCGGTGTTTCTAGTGTTAATCTTAAAAGTGCTTATCTAGGGACTGCAAAGAGTGTTTTCAGAAAACACTCCAAGATTTCTCATATACAGTAGCATTTACGGTCCCGTTTACAAAAGCTAACAAGCCCGTTCCTTGTGCGCATATACATCCCCATATAAATACACTCCCTGAAAATTTAACGCTCTTCTTCAAATTCATAAGCTTCTGTTTTCCTTCTCATGTGTGGCAACTCCGGTCCCCATAAGACATATAAAACTTACTTTTATCCCTGAAAAAACTAGCATCTTCATCCTCAGTTTACTCAATATATTCTTTACACCACTACAATCTTCTTTTGCGTTGTTTTGATGTCAAAAGAGGCCTTATTTTTGGAATACGGTTTTAAATTTCATGTCATGTAAACGTCTCTCGTTTGTTCGGTAAGAAACAATCACTCTAGCTTTTTTCCATTGGGAACGATATGCTTTTGAAGATCTGGATGCTGTGATTCTACGATCTTCTGAAGTTTCTTCTCTTCTCTTATTTTTTTTACGTTCAAACATGCACCAAAGAAGAACAGCGTTCAGTTATCCGATTTTTGAGTAGTGAAGGTGTGAAACCTATTGAAATGATGTGGTGGGCTGAACTATGTTAAATGTCTAACAATTCTGCAATTTCATCAATCGTTACTCGGCGATTATCCAACACTAAGATTTCAACTGTTGCAATATTCTCTGGCGTCACAACTGGTTGTGCCTGACCCGGGTGAGGGACGTCTGATACTGCTGTCAACTTCACACACCGCTGTGACAAACATGCATCACCATTCATAAACTTCTTTGGTGCATGTTTGAAATGGGGCGGCCATCCTTAAACTGCTGCTGTGACGCAATTTGCTTGTCTCTACTTTCCTGCCACCTACCGGATATTTATACAACCCATTTTAAAAAGGTCTGCAGAATTACAACACTGTGGGGCAAAATTTGGAATTTTAATTACAATTTTGCGATTTTCATTTGATTCACCCGCGTACAATAAACAAGAAATTAATCCTCCCGAAGAAGGTATAGGAAAGTAGCGCAAGACATGAGATCATCTATTTTCCCCCTTTTATCTCACTTCTTAACCCCCTCCCCAATTTTTTAACTCGAAAAAAATTGATTTTTTCGAACATAGTATTTAGAAAGTGTAAAAGAGTGTAAACTCTATCTTCTTTCGTTTCTCATCATTTCCGATCGAATGATATATCACAAGCCATATATTGCCATAGTTCTAAAGACCAATAACTGCCACCCCCACAACTCCGACCCCATTGGGACAATTTGGTCCAAACTTCATAGTAATGGAGATCTTGCTTAGAGGAATCTGCAAACAGAATTTCACTACTTTATATGCATAAATACACGTAGACCTTTTGGTCCCCTCTATTTTCCATCCCCGAAACTCCGACGCTATTGGGCTAATCAAAATCAAACTAAATAGTGAAGGTGCACATGCCGATCGTAAGGTACATTCCGAATTTCAACCTTCTAACTCCAAAATTGCGGAAATTATGAAGAGGAGGGACGGACATCGTGAACCCAATAAGTAGCTCCATTCTTCCGCTACTTAATAATGTACTTTCAAGTGATGAAAAGCGATTCGGCTTTTGCTTATAAGCAGGAAAATATATGAACTCCTTTAAGTGATATTTGGCTGGAGTATTCCATTTTTCTGGCACGCAGCTGTATAGGATTTCTCCTTTCGATTTCGCGTATAAATGTCTCTCTCTTTCATTTCTATCTCTTGTAGCTTATTCCCGCAGCTTGCATGGTAACCATTGCAGATATCAGAAAGGCATGTAGTGTGCATGCGTCTCGATCATTTCAAGCAGTTGCTTTAAAATCAAAATTGATCTAGAAATCCGCTTGAAGCGGAAAGCAGCTTGAAAATCGCATATCCCAACTTGATGTTTAGGATACTTGAACTTGAAAAATCACATGCTAAAAGCTTTCAAGCAAAAACAAAAAAACAAAAAAACAAAAAAACGAGCTATGGGAATGCACTTTAAGCCTATGTTTTCTCGAGGCAATTCACGACAGAAATCTGTAAACGGATTACCACTCATGCCCAAGCCAAATGTAAGTCTTCCAATTGTATTTAAAAGAATGAAAACGTGGATAAGAATAAATTTAATATTAAATAAAATTCATAAAAACACACCAATAAAAAGTTTACATATCCACAGCGAAGAAAATGGGGTTTCCGTGGAAAATTCTGGAATCCATCTGTCTTTACCTAATCTACACAAAATTATTATACTGAATTATTGAAAAGCATCTCAAAAAAAAGGTTAAAAAATGGGCTTGGCCGCCGAGTTTTTCTGGTCCGCAGCGAAGACAACCTGGTTTTCTCGTCTTTGAGTTAAGTATCTTTAAAAAAAAAAAAAAAATCGAATTAACAATAATGGATGCTTAACCTCTGAATTACACAGAAAAAAAAGAATGTTTTTCTCAAGGTTTAGAACTTTTCCGAATTACACTTCTCGATTTATGGCTTGCGTGTATTGGACGTTGTAGATCACCTTTTTCGATAATCGAACGAATTTTGAAACTGTCACCGGTAAAGAAAAAGAGTCCATTTGTCGCCCACCTGATTATGAGCCTTCGTGGTAAAGGTATCGAAAGAACTTTTCGACTACTTTTTCTCCGTTGGAATGCATTTCACAACAACAGGCGAAACCGTTAACACAGTTCCTTTAATTAGAGTTTAAATTAAGCTGATCACTTTAATAGGCCAATGAAAAATTCTTGCTTTGTCAAACACTGAAAAATAAGAAAATTATATAAAAGTTTTAAAAAAATTCCTTCTCAATGGCCGAAATTGGGTCCTCTACAAACGATCTTGCTATTTGTCAGTGGACAAAATGAAAATTAAGATGTTAGATACATATTTCTGCAGTTAGACTTTTCGAAAACAACTGCTTTTACTTCAGGCAAAAAATAAAAATTCACATCACGATTTTATTACAAGAAGAACCCGACCTAATAAAACGTAACTGAAATGAATGAATAATTAATTTTGAAATAATAGCCCGAATAAAAACAATTTTGAAAGATGAACCTAATAAAAAAATTCTTCTAAGATATTTCAAAGTGAAGATTAGTTAATATGGTGCTATAATCAAATTTATTAATTCATAACGTTATAATGCACATTTACAATCATATTAATTAAATGTCTGCTCATTGGCCGATAGCGCTAGGGCATAGATGTTTTGAGCTTGTCATTTATTAACGGTGGTTATTTATAACATTCTCGACACCGAAAAGGTAAAAAAGGAAAAGATAAGAGATATCATTATTTACATTCCAGAAAAAATAAGGTTGAAAATAAAGGAACTAATTCTTTTAATTACACAACCGATATGAACCAGAAAAAAAAAACAACAGATAAAATTTTCAGATAATATCTCTAGATAGTACAATACTCTTTCTTTATTGTAGGTTTTTTAAAACTTCCTCGAACATCACGAAACTGAGAGGGCTGAACCAGAAACTAAATAACATTCTTCTTTTGTAAATTGGATTTACAAGAAAAAAGAAAGAAAATTTATTTACTCTCAGTATCCTTGAAAATTATGGATAACAACTCAGCAAGAAAGTTTAAACAAATAAACATTTGTTAACCAAACAAAAATTAATAAGTAAAGATTTCAACCTCCATACAAAATTACGTACTTTCATAATATCAACTTTTACTAGGTTATTCGAAACTTATTACAATTCCAAATTCATTAAATCTATTTTAAAAACTTATTGATAAGATATAAAATTTTAATCTTTCAAACACATCTCCAAATGTACGTATTTTAATTGCAACTACAATATCTAGTTATAATATACAGGGTGCATACAAAAATGACCCCCCCCCTTTTATTTTCGTAACCGAAGCAGATATGTTAATTTTGATGAATCCAATAAATAGGAAGTTCTGGGTGACCTATCTCATGGTGCAGTTTTCATCTCCCAAACATGCAAATTAGGAGACATTCAAATCCTATCTTAAAAACCGTAACAGATACACGAAACATTCCAATTGAAGACTTGTTCAGCATGGAATTTCGAACAAAATAAAAATTTCCAAAATCCGATGAACGGAACACCAACAATCACATGTTGAATTTATTAGTTACCCCCCTATGCACTTGACAAAGACATTTGAATGTTCAACATGCAAATCAAGAAATTACCAAAAATTACCATAATAACATTCACTTTCATGAGGAAAAGCAAATAAAAGGCATGTGTCAGCATACACAAGACACAACAATTCCAGGATGGCAAGCTACACTGTTCCTGAAATGGTCAACATGACTTTGGATTTTGGAATTTTTTTTTGTGTTGTTCAGAATTGCATGCTGAACAAGTATTCAATTGGAATTTTTCGTGTATCTGTTACGGTTTTTAATATAGGATTTGAATTTGTCCTAATTTGCATATTTGGAATGATGAAAAGTGCACCATGAGACAAGGTCACCCACAGCTTCCTATTCATTGGATTCATCAAAATTGACATACCTGCTTCGGTTAAGAAAATAAAAGGGGGGGGGGGCTCATTTTTTTGTATCCACCCCATATTATTATACAGTTGTAAAAAAATTTTTTCTCAAACTAATTTTATCAAAATAGAATTTTTTCGAAACAGACTCTTATAAAAATAAAATTTTATCAAATATATAAATTTATTCAAGTCTTATCAAAATATAAATTTTTTTATCAGAAATATAAGATCTTATCAACTTTCTGAACATTTAAAAAGTTCAAAATCCTCTTAAATATAAACAATCCATACGTTTTTATTTTGATAAGAATTTAGCTAGAATATACATATATTTTTGATACAATTTTATTTTAATAAATTAAAATTTTTATAGGTTCTACATGTATTATGATAAAATAAGTGTTTCAGGAAAAAGGCCACAAACTCTGGATATGATATATACACAAATGGTGTACACAAACATTAATTAATACGCTATACAGAAAGGGTGGATACCACTTTTCTACAAAAAGAGTTTTTAATCATCATACGACGGTAGCCCAGAAAGTAATGCACCACAATTTTTTTCTCCGTCTCCAACAATGGTACGAATGCGAATCTGGAGATACGCATTCTTTAAAGTTTTCGGAATGCGCGCGCAAAGTTTCCGTTTCTTCCGCCAGATAGCGTACGTGCAGCAATGGAACTAAAGCTCTAGATAAGGAACAATCTAATTTAGAGCTTTAAATGGAACAACATGGCGTCTGTAAGTGATGTACGTTACAAGCAGCGTGTCGTCATTGCATTTCTCACTGCGGAGCAAGAAACAGTTGGGGCGAGTCGACAGAAATACGGTTAGTCGCTGGGCACAGAGGGTGAGTCCATCAGAAAGCGGTTCGGCGGAGCTCCAAGATTTACCGCGGTCGGAGCGGCCATCCTCGGCTGTTACACCTGACAAGATGCAGCGTGCTGATGCACTCATTCGTCAGGACCGACGCAGAACGACTCGGCAGTTGGCGCTGGAGCTGTCAATCAGCAAAGGAAGTGTGAGTGAAATCATCCGTGCTCTTGATTACACAAAAACATGTTCACGATGGGTTCTGCGTTCTCTTACGGAGGACACAAAGCTCTGAGAAAAAACATTTCTTCTGAGTTGCTGCAATGTTTTGAAGCTGAGGGGGAAGCTTTCTTGTCCCGGATTGTGATAGCTGATGAAATCTAGGTGCAGTATTTTGAGCCCGAAACAAAACGACAATCGATGGAATGGCGTCATCCACAATCTCCACAGAAGAAAAAATTCAAAGCAACTGCTTCTGCTGGTAAGGTCATGATCACTGTATTTTGGGACAGTGATGGTGTCATACTCATTGATGTGATGCCGAGAGGCAGTACCATTAATTCTGAGGCATATGTGAACACATTAACCAAACTCAAGAAGCGCTTCCAGCGACTTGGACGCCATAACAACCCAGCTGACTGTTTGCTTCAACACGATAATAACGCTCGCTCTCGCACTAGTTTGAAGACGTCGGAACACATCACGAAACAGGATTGGACAGTGTTACCCCATCCACCCTACAGCCCTGACCTAGCACCTTCACACTTTCACTTGTTTGGGCCATTGAAGAATGCCACTGAAGACATTTTGAGGATGACGAAGAGGTGATTCACACAATGAAGACATGGCTGTGTGAACAGATCAAGGACTGGTACCGACAGGGCATACACGCTCTTATGTCTCGCTGGAGGAAGGCCATAGAACGGGACGGAGATTATGTGGAAAAATAGAGAGTGCAGAAGAAACATCATTCTTTCGTGTGTAGAAGTTTCATTGTGTTCAATAAATAATTGTTGAAGAATAAAATTGTGATGCATTACTTTCTGGGCTACCCTCGTGTATGTGCAGATAGTTGCATTAAAATTTAGCCACTAAAAAAAGTTGCCGCGCGTTTTATTCATTACTTTAGCCAGGATATCTCTGTCTGTCTGATTCAATTTTACACAATCGGAAAGAAAGTTTTAATTTTATTTAGAACCTAACAGATCGTATTGGGTGTTATTACTTAGATAAGCTAATATAATTAAAAAATAATAGTCTTATTGGGCAAAAATTAGCGTTATTATTACACAAAATGTTTGGTTATCAGCTGTCAACCTTTATTATAAAAAATATGAAATAAATTGAATTGAAAATTTGAATTTTATTTCATCGAAAATTTAAACATTGCGCAAAATATGAATGTGAACTTTAGAAAGCATATAACGCTATATAACGTCGTAAAGCGCCTCCAGACTATTATAATCAATAATCTTTCCTGATCTGCCCCTGTTGCAGCGGCTAAATTTTAATGCAACTGACTGTATATTTCGGCTACTAAGTAGCCATCTTCAATATGAAATCGAGTAACAACAGAGTTTGTACAGGTATTTATAAGGGAATTAGACCAATCAGAGAAAATTAAAAAGCATAGAACACTTCAAGAAACAACAATAGAACAGGATAGGCTAAAACTAGGCGAGAACTACGTTCGACAAGGTCTGAAATAGTTATTTAGTATAGATTTCCAAAGTGTCAGATCTAGAGGTCCACCATCGTGATTAGCAATTTGTCTCCTTGATTCTTCACGATTTCCATGGATTCAAGAAAAATCAGTCTTTTGAAATCGTCCACCACATGCAAAATCCTTCTTCAACTCATGTACGGTCTTCAGGATGTGATCAGCAAAGACAGACTTCTCAGATCTGACATTCCTAATGTGGTGGAAACGCTCTTTGATTCTGGTCTCAATCCTTCTGCGGCTCTGGCCAATATTTTTTTTTCACAGGTCCCGCATTGGATTTCATAAATCCCGCAAATAGAGACATGCTACATGATCCTTAATGCTCCCGAAGAGCCTTCTCAGTGTGTGGTCGCTTCTGTATGCTACGTGTAGACTGAACATCTTGCATATTCTTTCAATGCCTTTTGTTAAGTTCCCACGTGCTATCCTCATCTTGAAATTTTGCTTTTTGATGAGTTTGTCCACTATTTCGATTTTAAAACCGTTGAAGACAGCGGCTTCCTTGGTCTTTTGGTATTCATCATTCTTCCTGTCTTGGGTCATTGGGATGTTCATTGCTCATTTAATCATACGATTATATGCTGCCAACTTGTGGCCAAAGCAATGATTAGAATCACTTCTAATAAATACCGGAACTTAGTTCGGCTTCCTGTAAACATCAAAAGTGAGCCTTCCTCCCTCTCTATGTACAAGTATATCTAAGAATGGCAAGTTATGGAAGGACATAACAGTGCAAGTTATGGAAGGACATAAGCTGTTGACATCGTGTTTAAGTTGGTCCAAGTGGTCAATATTGCAGATCGCGAAGATGTCGTCCACATACCTAAACCAGACAGAAGGAAAATCTGTACATTTAGTGCGCGCAAGATTTTCAAGATGGTTAAGGAAAAGGTTAGCCAGGAAGGGGCTCAGGCTGCTTCCTATGGGGGTACCTTTTCCCTCAATGGCCCCGACCAGAGAAAAGATAGGAGATACTTCAGCCTACCCTACAATGGGAATTAAACAAGAGGCATTGAAAGAGGATGCAAGATGTTCAATCTACAAGCATTATTTTTTCATAATGTGGAAGACCTCTTGGGTTAGTGAGGCTTCTTGCCTATTTCAGTGTATTTCACGTGGAATTTATTCTGGTAGGGTGAGCTTCGTGAAAGCACTGCTTTCGTTCCACCTGAACAAATGTACACTTCACTGTTCGATTGTCGATTGTCATGTGAATCGTGACGAAGCCAGAAATAAAAGGCGAAACCGGTCGGAATTCTGTGTTTGTTTCCTGCTATGTACTTCGCCAAGAAGGACAGTACAGAGAACTCTCCATTTCATTACATAATTATTTAAAATAAGGAAATAAATTAGGTTTTGAAAACCTTATCCAAAATATTCATGTATAGGAATCACTATAAGATGACAGTCTTTAGGATTCGGCATGAACGACGCTAAGAATGAATTTAAATTAAATTAACGAAAATAGAAATAAATGATACGAGATCGAACCAAAAAGAGACCATTGAGCATACGCTTATGGTCGACACACGACACTTATTTCCAGATTTTCCTGAAGTTCCTGTAAAAATTGTTATTAGATAATAGCAATCTATGGTAGAGCTTGGAAATGGCACGGAATAATCATTGGAATCCAGCAAAAGGCAGGTCGAACGTTTCATTGAGAAAACCGTTGCAATAGGGCGCTCGAATGCTTCCAGCAGAGGAAATGGACTCGGTTCTACGAAATTCGATCCACCACAATGAAAAATTCTTTAAAAAAAATAAAAAGTAAAAAATTCAATTTCTTATGTCACACTCAATGAGTCGACGGGGAAAGATGACGCACAGCGCCCACGCTCGCTCGCGATACAATTCTCCAACTGAAATGGCTGCTCCGCTTTGCCTTTAACATGTTCGGAAAGGTAAAAAAAGAAAAATAAAAGAAAGATAAAAAAAGAAAAAAAGTGAATGGCTTTAAAAGAAGAAGGTGGCCACCACCACCATCGACGAACAAGACTCGATGACATTGGCGGCTGCCCTATCGATCGGGGCAAAACGGCGGCGGAACGAGGTCGCTAGCGCCATCTGTTGCCAACGGATTCGCATCGCTCTTACTCTCATGGCTTTGGGTAAGAACGACGTCAATTATTGTTAAAGCCTTCCTTCTTCTATAATAATAAAGCACGGTTATTTATTTATCTTTAATCCTGCTCAAAACAAATTCTTGACACCGCTACTCAAAAAAAAACAAAAAAAAAAAAAACCCCTACCTTAATTTTTTTCTCAGTATTTCTTAATTAAACGTTATTAATGATTCATGGCTTCTTTCCGACTCATTTGTCAAATTTTAATTTTCAGAGCAAAAAATTTTATTTAAAAGAGAGCAAAAGTCCCTACTCCTCTTTTAACGGGGTTTATGAATGAAATCAGAAGCAACGTCAATGATAACTTCCCCACCTTGAGCCTCTATTGTGACATTCAGCTGACTTGGATTTTCATTCAGTGTGTGAAAAATCGTTTAAAAAATGATGTTCATAAACATGTAGAAATTAGCCCATTGAGTCCAATGTACATTAAAAAATAATTTTCAATTTGGAGAAATATAATTACATTACGACTATGCATTTCAATAAAAAAAAAACCCAAAAAAACACGATTAGAACTTTACAATTCAAATACTCATTGTTGTCGTGCAATGATAGAGATAGACGCTTTACGATCCATATTTTATTAATTAAGATAAACAACCGGTTTCGATATGTAAAGAAGTTACTTTTTTAAAATTTGAATAACACAACCGCTCATATAAATTTCTCTTACAACTATTTTACTACATCGGAGACTTCTGTTTACTGACTTATTTGTGGAGGGACAGTGGAAATACGGAAAATTAGACAACAGCTTCAATATCGAGTTATTTATCGACGATATAGAGAAAAGGCTGGCAGTTTGGGAGTTGGAGTTCAAAAGAATATTCCAATAAAATAATGAAGAAAAGGGCATGGGAGCAACTGATTTTTGACTTTTTTGCAATTATGAAGACATAAAAAGAAGTAGACGGGGGGGGGGGGATACGCGTTGAAACGCCAATAACCGTGACCACCGAGAGACAAGGCCTGATTACTACGTCATCAAATCAGGGTCATTGTTTAAAACAAACGAAAAAACACCTGTTGTAATAGCCAGCCATTGTCAGCCCTCGTTTGATGACGCAGTCAGCTAGCAGTGAGCAGGCCTTGTTTTTTAGGTGGCGTTGGTTCAGGCCTTGTCTCTCGATGGTCACGCAATAACTCGAGACTTTAGGCGTATTCGGCAACTCAGATCTGACTGGATCTGAGGCGCGAAGCGTTCGGCAACTGATTCTGACTGACTGACTGCTCCGAAAACGTGTTCGGCAAAGGACTTGTGACAGATTAAATCTAGTCAGAATCGTGACATTTGGTCAGCCGAAAAATTCTTGACTGAGGAAGTCAGAAAATTAATCCTTGACGTAGCCTCTCTTATGTCCACTGTAGCAGGGGTCAAGGATAACAAAAGATAAGGAAAAAACGGGTTTTAATCTGTTTTCAAAAGGATGTACCGCGGTACAGCTATGCATTGTGAAATTGCATGACCTTGCCGCGAAAAAAAAATTAAGAAAAAAATAGACATAATTAAGGTGTGCTACGAACAAATAAAAGTTTGAGAACCCCTGCACAGGCGATCGTTTCGATACGAAAACTTTTACCTCCTACTACAGGACAATGATTGTATTTTTATTCCGATAGGATTAAAAATATTTCGTTTTCTTCGCTCTCGAAAATGGCAACAGCTGCTGATAGTAGTATTGTCGTTAACGCTGTTTTAATGGGCTCGGGATAGTGAGGATTTCATTACTAATTGTCATGCTTATTTTCAAATTAGCCACGTTAGGTTGCTCCATGAACTATCTAATGATCTATTCTGCAGGTCGATGTCGTTTCAGTCTTCAAGTCAGTCAGATTTTCAGATTTTGCGTTCGGCACTTCGACTCAGATCAGCTCAGATGCAAGTCAGAAAATCGTCATAGGTCACATGATCTAGTCAGATCCGAGTTGCCGAATATGCCTACTGAAGGAAAAAAATACTGATTGTTAAAATCCAAGATTGAAAGTTACATTGTTACTCGGCCTACTTTGGTCGTGGCAACAAAACACCTCCTAGAAAGAAATCCAAACAACTGAAACGTCATGCATTGTTACATCATCATAAGGCCAACGGGAAAGACAGGCCGGGGCACTAAAAATTCACATGAACAAAGTAGATCGAGCAACAATCCAATCTTCATTGTTTCCAACAAACAAAAAAACACTGATTGTTGAAATGCAAGCTAAAAACAATAAAGGTTGGACTGTTGCTCGATCTACTTTGGTCATGTGACTTAAGTGCCCCGGCTTGTCTTTTTCGTCGGCTACGAAGTCAACCAGAGACAGGCCAGGGCACTCAAAAGTCACATTGTTTACAACAAACGAAGGATGAATTGTTGCCCGGACCCCGATGATAATGTGACGTTTCAGTGCCCTGGCCTGTCTCTCGCTGGCCTCTAAGTCAACCAAATTTAGGGCTTATTATTAGTAGATATACGATTAACAACGGTCAAATAGACAAATATGATGTAACAATACATGACGTTTTAGTTGTTTGGCTTTCTTTCTAGGAAGTGTTGGGCAACACCACCTAGAGAGAAGCAACACCTCTTGGAAAGAAAGCCTGCGCAAACAACGCACGGGGAAAAGGAAAAGAAGGAAAGCTTTACTTGATTTAGTGTAAGTTCTGTAGACCCTAGCGCCGCCACAGCCTGGTGGGAAAGTGGTACGCAGAGAAGCACTCGCTCATGTCAAAAGGGGCAGCAAATTCTTTGTTATACCTGCATTCATTATACCTGTATTTTTTATTTAGTTTTAAAATCCTGAATTAAATTATTGTTCATATATTTTCTCATTTATTTACTGAAACGGTCTATTATATTGAAAGCATAATTATTTTATAATGAAATCTTGTAAATTTTTTTTTAATTCTGTCAATAACTTATATTTTCCCAAGAAAACAAATATTTATTTTAATTCTTAAAAATAATTTAAAAGCAGATACCACAAAAAACTAGAATAAACAATAAATAAATCAATTGCATTAAATATGGTTATAAAATTTTTAACCACTCGAAAATTAGAATCCGATATACTTTTATCACCAACTAAAATTTTCTTACAGTCAATGCATTCATTTTTTGGCTAAAAAATCCGCAACGTATGCAGCCGGATTTCTCTCAAATAAATTTGGATTTTCAATGTCTCGAGTTATTGGATCCGAGTTAATCTGCGAGTCAAAAGATGGTTTCCTGCAGCATTTCAGTCGGCAAAAAGAGTTCATCATTATCCTTTTCACAGTTTTCTACTGACCAGGATAAAATAACATTTGTAGCCTAAATTATTTTGTTCTACCCACGGTCTATAGATATTCATGGTCATCGAGCTCCATTGTTAAAATGAAGCTAAAGTTTCTAGCTCCCGGTAGGGCGGGAACTCTATTGAAAAGTGGCGCTGCATGTACAATCTGCCCAACCGCGCCTGCAGCGCCACCCTATCGGCAGAAAGAAACTTTACTTTCGTATTCAGTTTCAATGAAAATCTCTATCGCTGGTTGCGGTCGGAATAGTGCGATCTATGCGGCACCTGGCGCGATCTGTTTTCCTTAGCTTCTCGAAACAATGGAAAATGGCCGAAGCTCGATGACCATGAATATCTATAGACCGTGGTTCTACCCGTAGCACGCACGTGCAAAATAATATAAGGATATATGATAAGCTGAGACCGCTGAAATGCATTGTTATAACAGCACAAACAATCAAAGAACGTATAAGAAGTAAAGACTGTGTTTATATCACGTGATTAAAGCTGCCGATCATAAAACGGGGGCTTCTCTGCAACACACATTTCCGCAAGACTTGGGTGGCGTCACTCTACTTCTTATCCTTTACTACGTATAACGTTTATAGAAACGTCATACATTGTTACATCATCATAAGAAGTTATTGTTAATCCTATTTCTACCAATAATAAGCCCTAAATTATGATTTCTTATGAACATGTAACAAGTATGACGTTTTAATGCCAGGCCACTGATTTATAGTAAAGGCTTTATACCAGAGATCCTTAATACCAAGAGCTCATAAGGGATATGCTCTTGAACCCTTATGAGCTCTTCTTAATACTAACGAGATATGACAACCAATTGTTGTTTGATGTAATACGCAGATTTGTTTGCGCATATGTATTTTATCCCACTACACCAGATGGCGGCCTCAATTACGACGTCATTGCGACGTCACGGCCAATTTTAGTTCATAAACTGTTTTCATTTTACAAATCTGACTTTTAGTTTCGGTTTAATAACGGAAGTGTTAGACCAAGAGCACATGTCATTTATTCCTGGATAGGCTTATAAATGTAAGCTGAATTTAAAAATGACCAAAAATTAACGATGTGCCGCGAGCTATTGTTTAAACAACATATGCTTTGTATTGTTCAAAGTCTATCAGCAAAAAAACACTAAATTCTTAAAAAATTCTACATTTTGTGTGGTGGATATCTGTTGTTCATTTTAAAAATTTGTTGGTTTCTTTTTAATTTTCAATTTAATATATTCCAAATGTAAAAATTCAGATATTTTCATATTTTAATTATATATAATAAAAACTATAAGAAATAATAACTTTATATAATAATAATTTCATCATTAATTTATTATTTCTCTGTATATGTGTATTATATAATTCACTTCGTTTCTAAAATGAATATGCTTGTAAATAATGTGTATTTATTAATTTTTAATTGCATTTATTATTTATTAATATTTATTCTGAAATATTGTTAATTTCCTATTGTTATTTATTAATTTATGTATTAAATATATCTATTTTATTTCCTAAGATAGATGGCTTTCTTATTTAATCTAACAATAACACGAATACATTTTTAATATTTTCTTTATTAATTCAATTCTTTATTTCAATGCCAACATTAAATAGATTAAAATTTGAAAGTAAAGGGTTTATGAATGCAATTTACGTCACTAAGCTATAAAATTGCGAAAAGAAGTGACGTCATTTATGCATGTTAAGTAATGACGTCAGTTTCTCGCGATGCTCGCAGGAAACGATATCTGAACGATACTTTTGCTTTTTCCTACTACTCCCTCTGGTGTAGTAGGAAAAAGCAAAGTATCGTTCAGATATCGTTTCCTTCTATCACGGAATTACAAAGGCAACAATGGAAAATGTGTTAATGTCATATCTCGTTAGTATTAAGGATCTCTGCTTTATACCAACACCTCGAAAGCATGTGCACTGAAACTTCATACATTGTTACATGATCATGAAGAAAATCAAGAAAGTCCTAGTTATATGAAGAAAATCGAGTAAGTGTTGGTATAAAGCTTTTGAGTTATCGTTTTTTGAGTTATCAAATTTCATTCATCTAGCTCGTAACGTTTTTGAGTTATCGTGTTCACGCACCTACAAAATAGACACAAAAAAAATTCCAAAAATTTGTTTTTCGGACTTAGAAAGGTGTAAACGTCGAAATTCATCGAAAATCTCGAGATCATATTTTTTGGACCAAAATCTGTCAAAGTACTATAATACAGGGTGAGCACAGAGACAGATAAAGAAAAAAAAAAACAAACAAAAAAAACCTGCAGATATGGTAGGAGCCGAAGCGATGTAGGTGGCGCTAACTTCGATCATATTGAAAATGGCGTCTATGAGAGAAAGCTCAATGCGTTCCGAGTACCAGCCATGGGTAGTTTATCAACAGAATGGTTCCCCGCCGCATTGGGCATTATCAGTTCGTGAATTCCTCGATTCAACGTTTCCTAACCGATGGTTTGGAAGAGATGATCCTACAGCATGATCCTGTCGGGATTTGTTAAGGATAAAGTGTTTGCTGCACATTAAAGGCAGGAATGACGGATGCGATAGTGACGGTAACAGAAGACATGCTGCCGAATATGAGTCTAGATGTTCTCAAAAGTACTAAAGATGTAAAGGAAAATTTTTGAGATGAAGATCATAATACAAAAAACGTATACCGGGTGATCCAAAAGTGTGTTACATTTTTTCATGAAACCAATAATTGTTTTGCCGTGACGAATTCTTTAGCAAAACAACGTGCGATGTTCACAGGCAAACACACTGAATCAGTAACCGATGTATCATAAAACACAAATTGTTATCGAAGAATTGTTATACAAAGTTTCTTGCAAAAAATGTAAAAATATGTAACACACTTTTGGATCACCCGGTATATCTCTCTGACATAGATTTTTTTTTTATATTTTTCAGTTTTCTATATCAGGTAAAGACTTTCTGCTCACCAACTATTTCATGACGATAAAGTAAAAACTAAAAAGCATCGTTCAAATTGACTTTAGAGGACGTTGCACTCCCAAGGATTTCTTCTTTTGAAATGGAATGGAAATTTTGCTAACAGAACTTGGAACAAATACTTATGTCTTGATTTGTTCATATTTTTCATCCAGTCATTAATAAAGTGGGCAGAATGAGATTCGCCCTTCACGGATGGTTGATAGCCGACATCAACTGCATTCTTTTGTGAAATGAAATTCATTCAGTTATTTGACCTAGCGACTTTTATATCGCACGGAATATCACTGAATCCCTTGTCCTTATCGTCTTTTGTTTATTGCTTGTTTGCATGAAAATAAAAATAAATAAATAAATAAATAAATCGAACGCGCGCGTAATTGAATTTCTCGCCACGAGACGGCCGCCTAATCGTCGCCGCACTCACCGCAACTAGCGAACGATTGTTTCATGCGTAGACCAAAACAACAGTTCCTTCCCACTCTCTCTCTCTCTCCTTACAAACCTATACAAAGACACAAACTGCTCGTCTTCGTCTCCTTTTTCCCGTTAATTTTTGGTTCGATTAGAATAACGAAACGTTACCCTGACAACCGTCTGTGTTGCCGTGACTTGTTCCACTGAAAGAAAATTTTCAGCAAACAAAAACAAAAGATAATAAAAAAAAAGATAAAATTAAAATAAACAAAAACAAGAGAGAGAGAGAGAGAGAGAGAGAGAGAGAGAGAGCAATGCGCCTTTAAACGATCGACTGGGAAATGGGGTAAATTGTAATTAGAAAACGATTACCGAGTCGTAGGTGTTAATTTACTGTTCGTAGCAAGAAGACAGAGGAGTAGGGAAAGCTTAGGCAGAGCGGCAGTGAATGAAAAGCGCAACAAGGCAAAAGGGAATCCGAGGGAGAAGCGGAGACGTCACCGTGGCAACGGGCCATTCATGGCGCTGGGTGAATGGAAGAGAATCGAACCCACGCACTGCAGAAAACACCAACGCCACAAATAAATAAACAAAAAGACAAGACAACCTCCATCCCGTCCTTTAACGTTAACACTTCCACCGGCTCTAGGCAACCTAAACTAAAAGCAATTTTATAAAAATAAATAAACAATTCTCATAAAAATAGCAATAACGACAATAATAATAATTCTTCACCTATCACCTTCATTATGAATAAACGCGATGCAGCAACGGGTCATTCGCGAATGACGTCACCTTCACTGTGAGCTTATTTACCTGCACATGTGTTTAAGAAATTTATATGCTACCATTAAGCAATATTCTCCAGTGGGTGGCCTACTTGTTCAAATATTTTTTTTAAAAAGACAAAAAAAGACAATACTATTTGAAAATGAAATAAAACAGAATCTGAAATATAATTTTCAGAGAATCGATTGCTTTTATTGCATTTGTTCCTTTTATCCTTTAATTCAGCTGAAGAACGTTATATGCTACAACGATGATTGAAGAGGACATTCAAGTTAAACAAGTACTATACTGGACATTAATCCCATAAATATGCCAGACATATTTATTTATTTATTTATTTATTTATTTATTTAAATTTGTTTACAAATAATATCAAGCCGAGGCCTGTATGGTCGACGAGTCGGGTCCCCGGCAGGTAAACAAAATTAAAGTATAATTCATACAAGAAATGAAAAGAAGAAAAAGAAAGAACAATCAAGGACTAAAAACCAATTATATTATAAATATATTTGATACAATTAGTTGTTAACTGGTTAAGAAAAAATAATTAGTAAACAACAAGGATTTCAACTCATTTTTGAAGTTATGAATAGTGCGAAGATTTTCAGGTAATTTAGTCCACCATTTAAGACCAGCGTAAGAAACGCAATGACTCTGGTAATCATTTTTTCTTATTAATGGTAATCTAAATAAATTAGCTGAACGATTGGTATAGGAATGTCAGTTTTTACATAATTTATAGTAAGTAAGGTCGATGGATGTAACTTTTAAGTAACTATTGATTAATTTAAATACAAAAAGGCAAGACTTGCAAGATGTACAGTTGATGGATGGTTAAAATACCATATAAACCAAAATAGTGAGAACAGAATACGGTTTTCGTACATTTAACAAGATTTTAAGAAGCTGATATAGTCTACTTAAATTATACGTTTTCGTGGATCCCCAAAATTGTATTCCATAATAACAAAGAGACGAATGAATTAGAGATTTATATACGTACATGTAAGTTTTTAAAAATGTCATTATATAATCCTTTAAAATATTTAATAACATATAATAATTATGATAACTAGATCCTCACGTACTGTAATCAACAAATTGAAAAAAACGTTGATGCAACAAACATTTTGGGATAAGACCTGCATCTATGGATGAACATGTTCCGCTCACAGTACATAAAATACACTGATTGGAAGAAAGTAATTGGACACTTTCGATTTTAGACGTTTTGTCGAATATCTAGAAAAATACTTGACGAATTATCCTGAAATTTCAGGGGTGTAAAAAGGATGTTACACCTCATATATTTCAGCGAAGGTTTTCTCCCGAAGGCAAATAGGGGACCAGCAAAGAAGTGAACCAAAAAAATAATGTTTGGAATCACCCTGTAAAAAATAATGCTTGAAATGCATTGTAGCTGTTTGTTTATATATGTTAAAAAGGTCGAAATGTTTTTGTAAGTTTTTTGTTTATAACACGCAGGATTTTCAACCCAATGCAATGCCATTTACAGAAAACTTGACAAACTACAGTACAGACAACACCCTGCAATCAGAATAGAAAAATATTAAATATTTGATGAAATATGAGCATTTTTACTAAATAATGTTTAACTGCGCATGTGCATGCGTTACCAAATTGTCTTTTGCATAATTTATTAGCCAAATGTATAGAGCTACTCTTATTAAAAGCCCAAGCAAATATCGTGAAAATTGAGAAAGATATCGCCGATAGAATGAGTTGAATTTCAGTTGCTCTCAAAAATAAACAAAACGATAAGGGGCTTTCTCCAAACTTTTATTTTTGGATCGGACACCAGTATCAACTTCTTCTCCTTACGCTGATATGAAGTCAATATTTTTTCATGATTTTATCCGCGCGCAGTTTGCGCGGTAATTAATTTCAAATCCAATTCATATTGTTGCAAAGCTGGCACATTCAAATTGTTTCGTTGACGAATTCACGTTTATCCGGCCGTCCGTCCGCCGTTTGCACGGATTAACTTTTTCAAATTCTGTTTTCAGAAATATGATCATCAAAGTCTTAGCTCGGCCGTATCAACTTTTCAGAATTTTTCGTGGACCCTTCAAGTCGAATTCACGTGCTAAAACAATGACTGTAAAGAATACCAAGATGATGCATGTCGTATAACTAACGATTCGTCTAGAAGGAATACATTGTTATTTTCTGTTCATCTTTTAGGTATTATCACGATGTATAGATATTCATGGTCATCGAGCTTCGACCATTTTCCATTGTTTCGAGAAGCTAAGGAAAACAGATCGCGCCAGGTGCCGCATAGATCGCACTATTCCCGACCGCAACCTGCGATAGAGATTTTCATTGAAACTAAATACGAAAGAAAAGTATCTGTCTGCCGATAGGGTGGCGCTGCAGGCGCAGTTGGGCAGATTGTACATGCAGCGCCACTTTTCAATAGAGTTCCCGCCGTACCGGGAGCTAGAAACTTTAGCTTCATTTTAACAATGGAGCTCGATGACCATGAATATCTATAGACCGTGGTATTATTGACATCGGCACGCGCACGTGAAATCGCTTTGTCGACGCACGATTGCTCAAGTGCTCATAAATTATATCATTAAGTAGCGGAAGAATAGAGCTAGTTATTGGTTTTATGTTGTCCGTTTGTCCCCTTCATAATTTCTACATTTTTTGAGGTAGAAGGTTGAAATTCGGAATGTACCTTATTATGGGAATGTCCACCTTCACTATTTAGTTTTGTTTTGATTGGTGCACTGGGGTGGGATTCAGAGAGGACAAAAGATCTATGTGATATTTAGATACGTAAAGGAGTGAAATTCAGTTTACAGATTCCTCTAGGCCAGATCTACATTACTATGAAGTTTAGACCCAATTTTTCCAGTGGGGTCGGAATTGCGGGGGTGGCAGTCACTTGGTCGTTAGAACTATGGCTACATATGGCATATGATATGTCATTCCATCGAAAATTATGAGAAAGGAAAGAAAATACGAGCCTTTTTACATTTTGTAAACAGTACGCTCGAGAAAATCAAATTTTTGATTAAAAAACTTGTGGGGAGGTAAAAAGTGCAGATAAAGGGGTAAAAATAAATGACCGCAGGGTCTGCTACTTGCCTTACCCTACTCCGGGGGAGTAATTTCTTGTTAGTAAATGTAGAAATGTATTTCTGCTTCACTGCTAAAGCTCCTCCTTGGAATGTTTACAAGATTTTATTTATAGTTTGATTTGATAACCAGTCTTTGTAATAATAACATATCAACAGTTCTTTGTATTGTCTTTATTGATGAAGTTGACGATACATAACTGGGAAACACAAAAGAATTCCGACCGGTTTCGCCTTTTATTCCTGACTTTATCAAGGAAACTAAGGAAAAGGAATACACACTTTTATCTACAAAAATATGAATAAGTGCTCAAGTAATGAATGAAAAATCGAATGGTAATTGGAGAAAAAGGATTGGAAAAAAGGCGAAAGAGAGAAAATGATCGGGCGAAAAGTGACTGGCTGGGAGGAGAAACTTTGGCCCGTATTCAGAATGAGCGCTCATGCTCTTGCTCATTGTTGAGAACGAATTCAATAATATGAAATTTGTATTCAACAATGGTCCTCAGTAAGAGCAAGAGCGCTCATTCTGAATACCGGCCTTTATTTCTTTCATACTATGATTGACCTTTCTAGGTACATCAAGTTCAATTTCACCATTTCTTTGGCATATATTTTCGAAGGGTGAGATTATGGAACCTATGCTTCAGTTCCATTCCAACGCCAATACACTACACTGTTCCATTCCAACTTCGCCTTTGTAATAGTTTTCAATTGCCAACCCTTTAAAACATCATTAAATGTGCCAAAACTCAAGCAGCTCATCTGATACTGACCATGTCAAAGCACAGAAAATTTACTCAGCGAGGTAAAATCCAATCATGAAACAGAATAAGTACTTTCATTAGTAAATCATTTCCATAGGCATGTAATACCTTTGAAGACTGGAATCCTTTACCTCCTTATGATCTAAGAAGCAGCAAGTTAAATTTTGAAAAGTGAATGTTTAAATCAGATATGTTTAAAATTATTATTATTATTACTTCTTATAAAACTTCATGACGGCGACTTTAATAAAATGAATAAATGAAGTAAACCGGCTTGAATATGAAATGCCTGATGGAAATTAAAGTTCCGTGCTACGGTAAATAAGGGAAGCCAAAGAATCAGTTCAATGATAAACGTCATTCGAGGATGGCCCTCGCTCTCACTGTTTCGTGATGAAACGAGTTGAATAATCGAAATTCTCTCGTCACATGTATAATAGTAATAAAAAAAATAAGCCAAAAAAAATTCAATTCTCTCTTTTTCTTCTTGCTATTGGCGTGACACGGAAAAGCCAGAGCCATTTAATGTATTCGCTCGATAAAATTCATTAAGAAAAGCTTTTGAGATTTGTGGAGCGACCACGATCGGCGATCGGATGGCGGTAACGGATCCGTTGAAGAGCAGCGAATTCACCTAGGAATAGGTAAAGCGCTTTCTCTGGTCACATGGGGACTAACGTATATGCTAATCAGAGTTAGCTGCACGTCCTATCCATCGATGTGGCAACCTATAAATGGCACCGCTTATAAGTAAACATGAGGACACATTCTAATGTATTTCACCTTCAAGCATCTTTTTTTGGTTAAAACAGAGGCGCTATGATCCCCATGAATAATTTCTTCAAGTTGTGTTACTCGTAAATCTTAAAGACGAAAAACACACTTCTTGAATATTTTTAAGAAATTTATTCAAAAGGAGGGAGAGAGAGAAATGCTGAGAATGTGGAAGAAAAAAAAAGCGACGGCTATGTCTATTAGTTCTAAGCTGCGACACCAGAGAGAAATCACCACACTCGTTTTGAAGAGCTGGGAAGCTTATACAGTGTGTCTCAAATACTTAGATCCAATAATAGAGAACTGTAAACTGAGTATTTTAAGATAGGGAAGACATGGTCATATTTCAGGCACTACGAGATCTGGAACGAGTAATACGTATGAGGAACGCTTTTTATAAGTTGCTTTCGTTTTCGAACAAAACAACAATTTATTTTTCCATAAACAACTTACACCGCATAGCAACAACTTAAAGCTCAGAGCAAGTGTTCGAAGCATGCATTTCATGGGAAAATTACCGGATGCTTATTGACGGTGCTCCTGCTACACAATCAAACACCATCTCCTCAAAGACTGGTGGTCAAACAGATCTTTACTAAAGACACAAACCTCTTGCCCACAAAGATTTATTAAGCGTATACGTATTTCGGACTCTTATTCAACGCAGATTACAACGAATCGACAATCAAACCGTGCAGGGAAAAAGAAACGAGCTGTCCGGAAGCAAAGCTTTCACTGCCGTACTCGTCCAGGAAGTAACAAGGGGAAATACACTGAAGTAGTCAAGCAGCCAGATGCATCCTGAGGATAAAATGGATGATAAAGCTGATTTTTGATTGATGAGGGACGATGGATACGGAGGAGCTAGGAGATCCAGTAGTCGGGAAAGATGGCCTCATGGATAGGTCGAAGTTGATGTCCAGGATGTGACGAGGTTTGTGATGTCTGAGGAAACTTCTAAAGGTGAGCGGGTGATCCAGAATTTCTGCAACCAGAGGGTTGGGATGGTCCTTAATCTTTGGAAGCAGCTTCTTCAGCGACTCCTAGACGTGTTTTCAATTGGAGGTATATCAAAATGTCCAGCGATGGAAGTATTGGTTGCCATACTCGTCCAGAAAGTAACCAGGGGAAGTACGCTGAACTAGGCAAGAAGCCAGATGAGACCTAGTTTAGTCATCCGGAATCCTTTTCCTATGAGGACGAAAAAAGCAGATTGTTGATCGATGAGGGACACAAAGGAGCTAGGAGATCCAGTATTCTGAAAGGATGGCCTTTTGGATGTCGTCGAAGTTGACGTCCAGTATGTGACGAGGCTTGCGATGCCTGAGGGTACTTCTAAAGGCGAGCAGGTGAGCCAGAATACCTGCAACCAGTGGATTGGGATGGTCCATCTTCGGAAGCAGCTTTTTCAGAAACTCCTGGACGTGATTTCCAATGGGAGGTATACCGAAAGCGTCAGCAATAGAAGTATTAGTTGCCACTCTCGTGTCAAGTTGGGAATGGTCCTCAGGGTAATATTTTGGAAGGTTGCAGGTCCTTCCATCTGGACTTGCCTATTGTGGCTCAGGCAGGCACACCATATAGAAGAATGGTTCGGATTCCATTTTATATAGCAAAAGTTTGCTAACTATTCCAAGCGCGCTGTTTCGTCCCATGAGGGCAACTAGACTGAACTTTGCCTTCTTAGCCTTATTGATAGCATAGGAGACGTCGTCATCCCAATTTAGCTTGACATCTATCACCACTCCGAGTTATTTGTAACTTAACCCATTCGAGAAGAACATAACTCAGCTCTTTACCAGAAAGGAAGGGAGTTTTCGAAATATCTTGGTAATGAACATCGCCTTGCATTTGTCAACTTTTAGACTGGGCCTCCACTGATGTAAGGCTTTTTGTAACAGATATCACGACGGTCAGTAGTCATGACGGACGCGTCGTCAGCGAACAGATATAGCTTGCACTTAGTAAGTTGGAAAGGCATGGATGAAAAAATTGAATAGTGCAGGACCCAGAACAAAGCCTGAGGAACACCACCACTGACGTACAAGGGTTAGACATGGAGCAGATAACCTTAACACGACATATCCTGTTCTTTTTCAGAAAGGAACTAATCAAAGCAATCAGATCGTCCGGAAAACCACAAGTAATCAGAAGGTCTCTCGTTGTGTCAAACCTGATCAAAAGCTTTCCGGACATCCAAGAAGACCAGACCACCGTACTTGGCACAGTTAAGAGGAGTGTTTAGATCCTAACATTGGCAGAAGTGACCTGGGCGAAAGCCGAATTGCTCCTCACGAACAAGATTGTTGATCACACAGAAGTCATTAATACACTTCAGAATGACGCGTTCAAAGACTTTAATTAATGTGATCAGACTATTCCTTAATAACCAAAAGCAGGCTCGGGGGACACACTGGAAACTTTTCGTAGATATAAAAGTAGACCCAAAACAGTACTTTTCTTCAGTAACTTTTAGATAAAACATTTATTTATGAATCGTCTTGCAACTCTGGCGGTATCCAGCGCAAGCTTTTCGTGGTGATCGACCCAGATGACATCTCCAGCTCAGCGCACCGGTGACGTTATGATCGCCGCGTTTCACTCGACTTGATAGCGCCAATTTTAACGCCTTTAGAATCTGTTACAAAATATCATTTGCACGTGTGGGAGGGGGATGGTGCTCATGGTCGATGTTATTGTTATTATTGCGTAACGCCTGCCCTTTTCCGATCGAACGGACTCGTCATCCGTCGGTTCGGCCGAGCCAAAGCGAGGCGATCAATTCCCCATCGTTCGTTCCGATTGCCCAATAAAATTCATTAAATCTGATGCAAATTACCTCGTGCGCTTGTCATGGAACGTCGATGCCACGCACATTTGTCGAACGAATATCGATGTTTCTTGGGATTGAGAGAAGTGGGAAGGAGGTGCTTAGTTTGAGGGAGCGTTTGAGTTCGAACCACCGCACGACAGCGTTTGAACGCGATTGATAAATGGGCGTTCTCGTCTTCGGTGATCGCTAATTTTCATAAATGAAAACGACACGGGGGTGCCATTTATACCTTTTATGGTCTACAAAATTACTTACATCACAACTGTCTTCGGTAATAAGTAATAGTCGCGATGTAGGTTCCCTTATGCACTGTCGACTGGCTGCCGGCAACCAGTATATATAACTGAGTTAAAGCGTGCTTACTCACAGGGTTCAGTTGCCAGTTGGTTGTCGGCGACCAGGAATCCAGAACAATTCATTCGACAAACAGGAAGTTGAGAACCAGTGGGGTCGCCTGTTTCTTATGACGCTGTGAGAGCAACCAGCCCATCTCGTTCTTTGTCTCGAGCGATCCTGACAACATAGGAAACACTGGAAGTCACAAAGAAAGTCCTTAGTCCTCTAAACAGTTTAAACTTAATACCATCAAATCTATTAAATTTTTCCCCATTTTTTTTTTCTTTCCTTCTTTTCATAAATGATGTCATCATGCTAGTTTCCGAGGCCAACGAGAGACAGGCCTGGGCACTCAAAGTCATCTTACCATCGGGGTCCGCGCAACAATCCACCATTTATTGTCTCCATCTTGGATTTTAACAATAAGTGTTTTTTTCGTTTGTTGGAAACAATGAAGGATAGATTGTTGTTCGGACCCCAATGGTCAGGTGACTTTTGAGTGCCCTGGCCTGTCTCTCGTTGGCCTGTTTCTTCATTTGTCTCTGGCCTGGGCTTGTTTCTTTGGTTCTTTAACTGATTTCTCTGATTTACAAAATTGGCCAATTTGTAATTTTCCTTTTAGTGTTTGTGAATGATGTCATCATCCTTTTTTCTTGTTTCTGATTGGCCAAATATATGTATAACTATGCCTTGTACGTTCCTGTTTTTTCGCGATAGAGAAGTGGGCACCAATGGTTTACTTCGGAAAGAGCAGTTCGGCTTTCGTGCCGCCCTTTCGTGTCATATGCAGATATGGAGGCTCGTTGAAGATCTGAGTACCCCACTGAACCTTTCCAGTACTGTGGCGTGGTTTTTCTTGATATCAATAAAGCTTTCGATACACGATGATTAGAGACGAGTTTCCTCCTGATTTGATTTTGTTGGCGAGATCCTTTCTTAGTTAGGCTAAAGTTGGCGAAAACTTCTCCACGCTCCGCAAGGCAAAGGCCGCTATCCCACAAGGCTCTGTCCTCGGGCCCGTTTTGTTTAATTATTTTGTACATGATTTTCCAAAACCAGAAAAATGTAATTTTTATTTCTATGCTGATGATACTGCCATCATGACTTTGGCGCACCAGCCATCTCACGTTATCACTCGTCTTGAAAAAATTTGAAGACTGATTTAATTGCTGGAAACTGAACCCTAACGTCGGAAAATGCAAAGCTATGTACTTCAACAAAAAGCCCGGATTCTCTTGTCCTATTCAATAATGAACTCGAATGGGTCAACAACTACAAGTAACTTGGCGTTATAATCGACTCAAGACTCTCCTGGTACTGTCACGTGACTTACGTTCTTAAAGTGAAGAGGGCTAAGTACAGCCTCATAGCTCTCCTGGGTCGAAACAGTGCCCTCAGCATCGACAAAAAATTACTACTGTTCAAGACAGTGATTTTGACCATCCTCCTCTATGGTATGCCTGCGTGGTCGAGATGTAGAAGCAGATGGAGTTGAACTCCAGTCGTTCCAGATTGTTACCCTGAGGACCATCGCCCAGCTTGGAAGAAACCGTGAAAATCATTACATCCACTCGGATCTGAACATGAAATCACATTGGAAAGTGTATCCAAGAGATCCTGATGAACATGGTGCAGATGATGAAAACCCATGAAAATAACCTGGTAGCTGGAATACTGAATAACCTGATGGAAATGAAGTGGCATACAAAGTATAGAAAACCGAGGCATATTCTTGATGTCAACTTCGAAAACATTGAACAAATGTACACTTCACTGTTCGATTGTCCTGTTTTTTCGTATTCTGCTGAATGAATGAAATGCGCAAATTCTTTTATTGTGGACAAGTGGTGTATATTTTATTTCCTTATTTGGGTATATGGCGAATGATAAAATAAACATAGTCCTGGCTTGCAAACAAGGAAGCGTGCTTTAATCTATACTCAGTGGTGAAAGCGCCCGAGCAGTAACTTGAAGGTCCCCAATTCAAGTCCAGACCATTCTTTACTATTTTCTACATTTAATTATCAACATCAAAAAAATACGACATATAAAAACCCTCGTGGGCTATATTTACAAATATTAATTTTAATAATAATAATAAAAGAGTTCAATATAAAGTGAGAAAACTCAGGTGTAGTATTTTAAATGGGGAAACCCACTCGATCAATCTTTCTTCGAGTACCCACCCACCCACTGGAGAACCATTCATTTTGCTTTTTTGTATATCCCCCCGTGCGTTGAATTTTTTGGATTGACCTCTCCAAACCGAGCTCGATAAGCAGTTCGCCCTCCTAGATTAATTAATCTCTCCCCGTCACCCTTTTATTGCCCCTTTTGTAAAAATTGAATCACACACACACACACTGACTGGACACAATTAAGTTAGAAGAGAGAGAGAGAGAGAGAGAGAGAGGGGCCAAAACATGAAAGTTTGATGGAGCCAATTGCGATCGTTACCTCTGGGCCATAAAAACGGTGCTCGTAAAAATAGAAACGCTAATTATTCTGGCAACAGGGGGAGCTACGTGACCGGCATCCGTAATGACAACCACCCACTCACCAGGCCAACTCCGATTAGAATTTATCGCAGTCTACACATTATCATTTGCTCCGCACCCGAGCCTGTTCTGTTACCAGACCGACGTCGTGAGTTTTCGTGATTCCGTCCTCTTTCCGGTCATTTAATCCCCATCTGCCCGGAATGCGCGTTTAACGGGCGATTTGTGGCTACGATTAGTCAACCCATTTCATATACGCAAAGCAGGTGACAAAAAATAAAAGTTCAAAATTTGATTTATAATAGTCATTTAAAAGTTGTTTTTTTTTGTTTTCATTATTACAATATACGAGCACAAAAAAAAATCCTTTATCTGATGCTTATAAGTCAGCAAGATTGAATTCAATGTCCAACATCCAAAAAAAAATATCATTCCTTGTAACACCAACTTCCCAACGGACGCATTTCATTGGAAAGAAATAGGCCGATACGGAATCTAGTAAAAATGGTTGTAGACACGTACCCTATTATTATTATATCTCTAAATTGAGCCCGTGCGACAAAATTAAAGATGAGGGGGCCTGAAGTGCTTTTCTTGCTCAATCGAAGGCTAATTACAACTTTCATTTTACCTTTTCAGAATTTCTTAATTTGAGCGGAGCGTAATTCTTTATTTGCCTTTACTCTTTGTAGTTACCTCATACGATACTTTTTCGATAGGGCTTCACTTATGCTAACTATGCGCAGCCGACGCGAGAGACAGAACAACATAGTACATTCGCTCCTCTACTTACGAACTTTCGCATGTCTGAAAGTTCGTAAGTCGAATGTTCTTAAGTAGTGGAGCGAATGTACTCTTCATTACCTCCATCGTAGATTTAATAATCAATGAAGGTTGGATTGTTGCTCTGCCTTCTAGAGTGACTTTTCAATGCCGGAGCCTGCTAACTATGATAGTGACGCTTCTTTTTAGTATATTGTTATTTTGAAAAATTTTCATTGTTAACATGCACATTCAAAAACAACTTTTAAATCATTAGTCATTTGGAACGATCCTACCTTAAGTAGAAATCCTTAAATTGGCGTCTACATTAATGATTAAGGATTTTTTCGCTGCAACTGCATTTCATCTCTCCTACCAAAAGCGGAGGCCACGATCTCCCACCAAACAAGCCCATTTTCCAAAACATCGAGTGAGTTGCAAGTTCTTTCCCGCCTACCTATACAAATCACACCCCATCAAAATACCATTCAGCAAGAATGATTACAGTGACTTAGCAAAATTTCCCAAGCATCATAACTAAACCGATGAATACTTATAAACAAAAATCAAAGTGAACAAAAGTCACTCAATATGATCTATAGCATCAAAGATTGTCCAGAAGATCATTTTAAAATGTAAAGGAAGAATCAAACACTTTCTGTTTATGATATAACGGTAATAAAACCAAGTGCACTGTAAATACGTGCACGCATTAGCTGTAAATAATTCTTCTATTGTTATGCCTAAATGATGGCAAAATTGAACACGTTTTGGGAAGGGTAAAGAGTCATTCCACGTGATAATTGACCTTAGGGTCTCAATCTTTATTAGTGTATTCTAGTGGATTAAATAAGAGGCATCAATAGATCATTGCCAGATAAAATATATATTTTAGTTATAATTAATTCTTAAAGTTATCAAAATTACGCACACCTCAACACATAAAACGAAGCATATCTCTGGTTATATTCGTCGTAGGGAATTGTTTGTCGTCTAGGTCAAATTGAAGAGAGAAAAATGCATTTTAATTTTATAAAACCTGAAAACGATGCTCTAAAATTATTAAAAAACAAACAAACAAACAAACAAACAAACAGAGTTTAATTCCCTCATATCCTTTACATAACACACGAAATTACAGAATGGTTCAATTGTATTCAATTGTTCAATCAGTATTAAATTATTTATCAGGTCAGGTGTGCTGCTTTGATGTGTGAGCAGGAGCAGGAATACACCAATGGCTCAGACGACGTCCTTGAAGCGACGATCACGTCATGAGCAGTTAACATTTTTAATTAAAATTACATCATTACACATTTATTTTCTCTGCTTCTAAAAGGAATTCCAAGATGGTTAGGTCACTTTCCGTGCCGTGGTCTGTCTTTTTCGTCGGCTACGGTCATGTCAGCACGTCACGCAATTGATCTAAAATTGATAAAATCCAGGGGCGTAGCCAGAATTTTTTAAACGGGGTGGGGGAGGGGTTCATCAAACGAGGGTTGACAACCCAACTTTCATTCAATTGTAATCAGTGTTTTTTCGTTTGTTATAAACAATTATTTTAGGTGGTATTGGGGACCTGATGAAATCTTGGCTATTCTTTTTATTAAAAGTTCTCCTCAACTAGATTTACCTTTATAGGCTATGCCGAAAAAGATAAATTTTAATTTTAATGCAATAAATACAATCAATAATTTGTATTTTCCCGCAATCAATGACTTTCTTTACATCTTGAATTGTTTTTCAGACGGATGGTGGGGGAGCGGGGATGGTGATCCCCTCCCCTGGCTACGCCCGTGAAAATGGAAATTTAGTTGTTAATTCAGAATAAGTTTTGTTTTATATGGGTCCGAGATACCTTTGTACAGGGTGTTGCAGATAACTACAGGGCAGTATAACGGGAAGCCTACCCACTCGATTGAAGGGGCCGGCTCGACATCAAATGACAATTCAGTAATTTTATCTAAAACAAGACAGTTTTGACGTTCACCCCCCCCCTCCCCGACTGTGGAAACCGCTGGCTGCTGCAGGCCACCTTTATTTCCCTCCATTCTGCCAATTGACCGAGCCGGCCCTGCAATCGAGCGGGTAGGCTGCCCGTTATACTGCCCTGTAGTTATCTGCAACATCCTGTTATATATCAATTGCTTCTAAAATGGGGATCTACTTAGGATTTGTGGCATATTTTAGGATTTGTGATGACCTTCTGACAATAAATGTTCGACTTCTTATCTTTTATTCGATATGATGTAATCTGTTCATTGCATCTGATGGCTATGGTTCGATTAGACCTTCCAATATAAAAGTTTTTGCAAATTTTGCATTCAAGATGGCATACTCCATTTGCAAGGGGATTTGACATGGTTGTTGGATAAACGTTTATTCAATGTAAAGCCTCAATCTATACAAAAACAGATTCGTTACTTGACATGTAACTAACCAAATTGTTGGAATCAAAGCTATCATATACACAAGCAGCTTCGTCAACATGTTTTTAAACCAACAATCCAATTTCTCATACATTCAGGAACACAGATTTTCATACACTTTGAAATTATGCAAAACAGGCAGCGTAAAATTCCAAAAGTATTCAATTATATTTGTTCGCATTATTGACAATAAAATTTACACTCGTGTTTCAAATATTATTTATTTCGGTTTTTAGGAATATAATACACCGTTCACTTATCTGTTACACTGAGCAGCGATTTTCATACACTACTTGATTATTTAATATTCCCTTTGCCTTCAATTATTTCAAGACAGCGCTTTGGCATGTCAGCAAAAAAGATTAGCAATTTTTGGCTTGTATTTCAATGTATTCAGCCGCTTCAAATATTGCACTCCGCAAGTGTTCCTTTTATGTAAACGAGCCAAATCTGTAGATATAGTCACACAACACTTGCCAATATATTTCAGTAATGTTTAAATCAGGAGATTTTGATGGCCATGTTAGAATATCAACATCCTGACGTGTTGCTCGGGATGTGTGGATACTTGCGTTATCCTTTTAAAAGAAACCTTTCTGTCCATTTTCCTGAATTGCTTTCAACCAAGGCAATACTTTCTCATTGAATTGCTTGATGTACACTAACATGTCAAAAGTCATGGGATAGCAGTGGACTAATTTTCAAGTGGCAGTAGGAACACCTCCTAGAAAGAAAGCCTCATATATTGTTACATCATCATAAGTCGACCAAATTTAAAGCTTATCATTGGTAGAAATGCGGTTGATAATGGTCGAAATATGATGATGTAACAATGTATGACGTTTCAGTTGTTTGGCTTTCTTTCTAGGAGGTCTTGGCCGTAGCATCATGTGCAAACAGTATAAATATGGAAATCAGTGTCAGTAGGTTCAGTTACACTGTCATGAGTAAGGGGTGAGGTGTTCAGTGTGACAATGGCTACACGACGAGAGCTATCAGAGTTCGAACGTGGCCTGGTATGTGAAGCACGACGTATGGGTCATTCAATATCGGAGGTGGCTCAAGAATTTAACATTCCACGATCCACAGTTTCAAGAGTCTACCGAGAATACCAACTTCACGGCATTACCTCCCACCGTGGTCGACCACACCTTCTCAATGAACGGGACCAACGGCGTCTGAGTAGGATGGTCACCGCTAACAGGCAACTGACACCACGCCAGATGACATCAGATTTTAACCAGGATGATACTAGATCTATATCGATGCGACCTGTGCAACAAAATCTGGTGTCCATGGGATATGGAAGTAGACGACCCACGAGGGTGTCCTTGCTATCAACAAGACATCGTCAGCAACGTCTCTCCTGGGCCCATGTTTTATCTGCAGGTAGAATGTATAGTCATCATCCAATAAGTTAAACCTCCACCTTGAAGGGCTAGGATTATTCTATTGCTAAAATGGGAGGCAAGAAGATGGAAAAAAATTGATGTAGTGCAGGGAAGTACAGTATGTCTAAAATAGGAAGGCGGTTGGAGGGGAGGACAGGGGGTAGAGTTCATTTCATTTTTAGGTTGAAAAAGTCAATATAAGGTTACTACCACTTCTCCCTCCAGCTACTTAAGTTTCCCTTCTCATCTATCAAACTAATAAGAGGATTAAATCACAATGATATCTTAAAGCTTTGAAGTTAGAAGATAAAGAAAAAAAACACCCTGCAAAAATTAGCATGTATTAAAAAATATTCAAAAAATGTAAATAACTAAAAATATATACAAAACAAAACAATTTATAGATAAAAATACAAATGAAATTTTAAAAAAATATTATTTCCCGAGTTTTTTCAGGGTAATGAGAAGGGAGAAGCTTTTAATCCTTTTATCAGTTTCGGGAAAAAGAGAGGGGAGGTTGGAGGGGGAAGTGGCTATATCATGTCCTCCCCTCCAACCGCCTTTCTATTTTAGACATACTGTACTAGTACTACATCAGATTTTTTCCCATCCTCTTGCCTCCCATTTTAGCAATAGAATAATCCTAGCCCTTCAAGGTCGAGGTTTAACTTTTAAACTCCTCTTAAGAGTAGAATGAAAATTTATGCAAATTTGCATTTGCCTAACTTTTTGAAAGAGGTGTGTGAAGATCGCTGCTCTGTGTAACATGTAAGAAAAAAGTCTATTATACTCCTAAAAAATCGAAATAAATAATGTTTGAAACACGAGCGTACATTTTATTGTCACTAATGCGAACAAATGTAATTGAATACATTTGGAATTTTCCGCTGCCTGTTTTGCGAATATAATTTCGAAGTGTATGAAAATGAGAACTATCCCAACTGGCATGCAAAATTACTATAATTTTACCAGCAATACAACTCGTAAACCAATAGAGGAGGGAAAAACTTGCTTTAGACCCATTCACGTCAAAGACTGAGAACGAGTTCGCCTCCCAACACTTGTTAAACAAACAAAGGGGGGGGGGGGGGCGCTGTAGAGATTTATTTGACTTAAGCTTCATCTCGCTGCGTTTTATTCCTTCGTTGACCCCCTTATTATTATTATTATTTTATTTTAAATATTTGAAAGGGTTTCTCTGTATCCCTCTCTCTCGAAAAAGTGTCGTTGCCGTTCCGCTCTGATTCGTCCCTGTTAATTTAATAGTAGAAGCAATGTGAACGGAAAGGACCATAAAAAAGGAGAATCATTTTCACAAACTCCAAACGAGGTCAAAGAAGAGATTTCGTCGATTCCATTGTCGACCAATAACGACCAGAAAAGAATAGGAGCAAGGGAGGTTTTAAAAAAGGATTTTTTTGGGGGGGGGGGTATTCGAAGCCATCGTAGTGAGTGGGTGGGTGGGCGAGTAGAGTGCTGCTCCTCCGACAGGTGTGCTCTGCTCCTTGGGGCCGGTGTGAGGGCGGGGTCCCCGGGTACGGGGGGTAATTTTTTACGCAGACTCGAGAGAAGGGCCCTCCCTGTTTATTGAAAAGGAGAGAGCCCCCAATTATCCCCCATTTACTCCCACCCACCCTTGGTTCCTTTTTTTTTCGCCATCGCCCACATTTTTTATCGTCACGAGTGGCGCCTCTCCTCGTTGCCCCTGATGGATGACGTGGGGCCGCCGCCACGGGGGCCTCCACCCTCACCTGCAGCAGCAAACTCTAAAAGGTAAAAAGAAAAAAAAAAAAAAAAAAAAAAAGGAGAGAACACTAGAGAGAGTGGGGGTGGAAAGAGCAGACGACGACAGAAGGTTACAAAAAGGGAGAAACAGAGACGAATCGCCAAAACCGATTAAGATATCACATTGGATAGGGGGTGGCATCGTTGCCCGTGACATCCATAATCCCACGCTTCAGCTGCAAATGGCGTACCTCTCGCAAACAAACAATGCCATAAGAAAAATGTCCTCTTCCTCCCTCTTGTAACTGTTTATTCAACGACGATACGGACCTATGATATGCGCCTTGATTGGAACTCGCTAATTTTGGAAATTCCGAAAGAATTCAATGTCGACCTCAACTCTTTGTCGAACACCCCTACACGAAACGTTTGCTCCGACCAGGGTGGGCTTTGTGTCTTATAATGTGAGATAAATTAACGACTATTATCCATACCGAAAGTCTAAAAAAAGCTGAAAACGTCATCTTTGGGTATGAATCTTCTCCAACGTTCAGTGCTCTTTCTTTCTTTCGTTAGAGGGTAGTATCGAAAATTATGCCTGGTCGGGTCATAACTTTTATTAATCGTTGCTTAATTTCATTCAAGTCACATGAGCAATATCTAGGGAGGTCATTTTATAATCCTAATCACTCGTGATTTGTATTAAACAAATTCACATGTAACTAGTTAAAAATGTGCGAGCTTGCATTACCATAACGACGACTTATAAAGGTTATTACTAAACGAAATGTTAGAAGACCACGACGCCATAATATTTGGAGGGGGACGATACTAGGTAACTAGTGGGCGTCAATTGGAAATATAATACACACTGGACACGTTTAGAGTAGAATGAAAAAATGGTACGAAGAACAAAACAAATAAATGACAACTTCATTTGATAGACCGAAATGTGCCATTTATTCAGAAAAAAATTCCAGAAATTATTTTTGAAAATTACGTTGAAGAGATGACTTCCGTTTAAATCGATACATTGCAAGAATGTTTGGATTTCTTGATCTTGCTGTTCCATATTTCTGTCTCTGGGTTTCTTGAAAGAACATGTGTTCCGTAGATATATGACGAATGTTTCTAAAAGAAATTGCGACCAATATTGCCAATTTATCAGGGGTATGTCCATTTTGAAAGCCCAATCTTTATATATATAATTCTTCTGTGCGTGTGTGTGTGACTGGACCGATTTTGATGAAATTTTTTGTGTGTGTTACCTCGAGATGAATGGGATTTTTGCCAGCTTTAAAAAATTGTGACGTTTGCTTTGTTTAATGAAGAATTTTGCGATTGTTCCGTGACTGCAAGTCTGTCGCGCGGGAATGCAGTGTATCTTTTAGTTTTTATCTGAATGGCATTTTTTATAGCGTTAGAAACTGTGACGTCGTTGTTTGCTTTTGCGATTATTCCGGGAATACAATGAAACAGCATCAACAGTAACTGAAGTCTTTCGCGCGGGAATACAATGTATCTTATTATCTAAGTCTTTCGTGAAGCAAAAGACTGAAGCCACCAACTCGAAACTCGGTGAGGTAATAGGACGGATAGCATAGAGGGTGCTAAGGCCGGGTTTCTCGAAATTCGGATCCCCTGCCCACCCAGGGGAGTAGAAAGGAATTGCACGTTCGGCCGCTTGGCTCCGCCCCCAATAAACGCAGATGTTCGAAATTTTGCAGAAAGCTTTCTAACTACCGTTCCAAAAAAAATTAGTTTCCCCGATTTTCGATATTCGAATTTTAAGGGTGCGAAAACTGATAAAAATCGATTTTTCAGGGGTGTTTCACAAAATTTTCTGATTTTTTGATGCAATTTCGCGGGGAATAAAGATAAAGCAACGAAATTCGGAGGGAAGGTTCTCGGAGATATTTCCGCTTTGTGAGGGGCGCCAGAAGAGTCCAAAGATTGGCCCCCAGGTTTATATTTTTGCCGTCTAACTCCAATGCAGTATTTCGCGAGTAAAAATAGGTCTAGAATAATGATATTTGGTACGGTGATGGCAATTGACGAGATCAAATGTCTGTTTGGTTCATTTCTTAATTGTTTTATCCAGTTTTCCGGTATTTTATGTTTTCCAGATTTTTTCCGGATTATTTTTTTGGTTTTCAGAAATTATCATACAAACTGGCATGTTGAAAGCTTAGTTTTTACATTGGTCATAAAATATCGATTTTGTTATTTGATTTAAAATTTATTTAAAGTATCCATGACTTTTTTCGATTTATTATGAAATAGCTGATATACTCGGCGTTGCTCGGACTATTTGTTGATGAAATTTTGCAATTTCTGAATGTGAATACACAAAAAAAGTGAACATTATTCTTCACCTTTCATCTCCGGCCCTGCGTCAAATTCACTCAGCTAAAGGGCCGGTGATTATAGAGGAGTGAAACAGAATACAATAAGAACATTTTTTAAAAACTTTGTCTGTCTATTTGAACACGCTAAAATCCAAAAATACTTCACAGGTAAGTTGAGGTTAGCTTGCGGCAACATATAGGCTTACGAAAAAAAATATCTTAATTTAATGTCTTTAGAAGACATGCTCACCTTAGAAGAGCCAAAAGATGGCGCTTCATCAGTTGATTTTTAGAAGACGCTCATACATAACAACAGCGAAGCATTGCCGGGTCTGCTAGTAAATTTATAAATTGTTTTATGCATTGTTTAATTTTTATTAATAACTAGCTGATATGCCCGCCGTTGCTGGATGAATTTTTGCAACATCTGAATTTCAATATGAATAAGAACACAAAAAATCCTTAGAGGTAATAAAGTAAATATTCATTTTGGAAAAACGGAAAGAATTCTTTATAATGCTTGCACTGGAATTTTGTGTCCGATTCGGTTTGCCCAGGAATATTCGACATTACAGCCATACAATTTTCGAATAACAAAGAAAGGCTATGAGTATTGAATTATTTCTGTCTATATTAAAACAAACTTCATTGATTGAGGGAGTGAGGAACACTGTTTTCAGCCTCATCAACATGTAACTGCTTCAATAGAGTTGTATTCACTCAGAGTTTTGTAGCAAGACTTGCCGTCCCACACAATCAGTTGTGATCTTTATAATTTTCTAATTTGTTTAGATAAACATTATCTCTAAGTTCTGTAAAGGAAGTTACCACATTAGAAACACCAATTTTATATTCTCTTATTTATTTTAGAATAATTTCTTACATCTCTCCAAAGACTTTAATTAAAAAAAAATAATAATGAATTATTTATTTATTTATTACTTTTTCTAACTATCCCCCTGAAAAAGTGAACCATTAAGGCAAGCATCGTAGCTAACGAAAATGACAGGCCCTGGCATTGAAAATTACCTGATCTTCTTAGTCGAAGCAACAATATAAACTTCACGGTTTCCACCTTGGATTTTAGCAATCAGTATTTTCTCATTTGTTGGGAACAATGAAGGTTACATTGTTGCTTGGCGTTTTCCTGGCGCTTTGTTACTTCAGCATTATATCTCCACCATAACGTTGACCTCAGATCAATTTGACCTGCCTAAAACTTTCCCAGGATCATCCTGAATTACCATACAAAATTTTATCAAGATAGATCCAGCCATTTTGGAATGCATAGCGAACAGACAGACATACAGAGAATTTTATATACGAGGGCGGTCCGATAATAAAGGTACAGGCGACGGGCATACAAGACCTGCGCGCGCAGCTACAACGTCACATGCATACATAATGAGGACATGTCAATAGTAGTTACCACTGAAGCGGTTCGTTCGTTACAGCAAGTTGACAAAACGACCGGTGTTATCGACAAATATGTCAAAATCGAAGTTCGAGGAGTAATCAGAATTCTCCAAGCTGAAGGAGTAAATCAGCGACAGATATCGCGAAACAGTGGAAAAATTGCGAGAAAAATTTCGAACAAGACGAAAGCCTGGCTAAAGCGAGAAAGTGGGAAATCCTAGAGCCCGGACCTCGCCCCGTCCGATTTCCACCTTTTCGGTCCTCTAAAAGAATTTTAACGGACAAACGATTCCCTAATCAAGAAGCATTGCAAGTTGAAGTTCGACAATATCTCGTTAATTTGGGACAAGAAACGTACCGTGAAGGAATGGTTGAACTGGTGAAGCGCTGGGACAAATCCTTAAATGTTCACGGCGATTATGTTGAAAAATAAACAAACCTTTGTAGTATACATGACATTTGTGTCGACACTTGTTTCTTTGTAGTATGTCCTGGATAATTTGACCTGTACCTTTATTATCGGACCGCCCCCGTATATTGATGTCAACAGAGGACAAGCTCATTGATGAGGATCTATGGAGTCCCGTGTACGATAATTTCCAGAAACGCTTGCAACAGTGCAACAATTTCAAAATTGGACCAGTCATTACGGAGATAAAGCATATCAACCGGATGGTATGAACTGCGGTATTCACTCATTTTACAATTTGGAGTTCAATGAAATGAAACAATGTAGTCAAGGCCGGATATGAGCCGATTGGACGACTGGATCTAATCGGGGCCCGCGCTTTTTAACAGAAATTGTCGCTTTCAAGTTCTATTAAAATCTCAAAATTCTGAGATGAAACATGCTAATTCAAACAATATCTATGTATCTGTAAAGTAAAGAAGCCCCAGTTCTCATTCTTTGATACAATTAATACAAGAAACAAGCAATAAACAAATGTCCCACAGCGAAATTTAAAATGGGAGCGACGCGTACGACAATGAATCCACCGTGTTTTTTGCGCCCCCGAGGGCTCTCATCCGACGCCTAAACTGTCAATGGGAGGCGCCGACATCACAGGGCCTGTGAAAGAGAGTTACGCGCGTGCCACGGTCTATTTTGAGAGGCAATGGCAAAGGAAGGTCTCAAAAAACGTTTCTTAAGATTAGTGCATTCACAATCATTCTCTCACCCCACCTTTTCGAATCCCTTTTTCCCCATCATCATCAACAACAACAACGACGACGACGACGACGAGAGCAACAACAACAATAGGAACGGCGAGGAGCATTTGTCCTCTTCGATGGTCGTCGTCACTGGCTACACATTACACTCCTTCCTATCGGGATCTGATTGGCGGAGGGAGACCAGAAGAGAGAGAAAATAAAAAGAAAGAGGATCTAAAAAAAAAGCAAAAAAGAGAGCAGTTGATTCAGCCCACGCGCGATGTTTTCCGTGAATGGAATCGCAAATGCGACTCCCTTCCTTCTTCAGCGATTATCAGTCCCCGCAACGGCTAACTGTAGCAATACGAAGGGCAAAACGTCCAGCGAAAAAGGTTTAACGACTTCGATATTAAAATCACGTACACCCGCAACAGCGTCGAAGGAAGGCCGCTTTCCTACCAATGACGTGCATACGAAGAATTGAAGCTCAAAATAAACAGTTTGAATTATTCTGTTTCACTATAATCGCGAACTGTCCAACATGGTTTTGATGTTTTTCATCTGCTTACCAAGACAAAGAAGTACGAGGGGCGTTCAGTTTATTTTTTGTAAACTTTTGATTGTTGGGGTGGCAACTACCGCTTGTCATGCAAATGCAGCACCACTCATCCGGTTGCCATGACAGCCGACTGTTTGTTTAAACTAAATGGCGGACAGCGATGTATGACCAAAGTGGAACAACGAATAACCATCAACTTTCTCCACAAGAAGGTGTGAAAACATCTGAAATTCATCAGAGACTTCAAAGACAGTTCACAGAGTTATGTTTGTCTCGATCATCCGTCTTTGCTTGGTGCCAAAAGTTTGAAGAAAGGCGAAAATCCACCGCCAATGAAGCTCATAAGGCAAAGCCAGCAAAGGGATAACAGGCGGATTCAGGTCCGAGAATTGGCTTCAATACTGAACATCAGCACTGGCAGTGTGGAGATCATCATCCACGATAAGCTGAAATTCAACAAGAAGTATGCCAGGTAAGTCCCTAAGCAACTCTCCGAGGAACGCAAACCACTGGAGTGGAAATCTGTTCCATGCTGCTGCAGCCATATGGGAGGGAAGGTGGCAACTTCCTAAGGCGTGTTGTGACCACCGACGAGACATGGATTCATCACCATGCTCCTGAAAGCAAGCGTGCGAGGATGGAGTTGAATTATTCACCACGAGCCAAGAACTCCCCCCGGGGGGGGGGGCAACGAAATTGATGGCGACTGTATTCAGGGACGTTAAGTGTATCATTCATGTCGAATTTCTGGAAGAACGTCAAACTATCAATGCACCCTACTACTGTGACATTTTGAGGACGTCCCTGAAGCCGGCACTAAGGAAAAAGGGACAAGGACTGTTTTCTGCAAGACAATGCCAGACCACACACAGCCAAACTGACTATGGACACACTGACGGACCATTTTACCAGATCCCCCATACAGCCCGGATCTCTCCTTGCGACTATCACCTTTTTGGACCATTGAAAGAGTTGTTGGGAGGGCAGAGGTTCGGCTCCAATGAGGAAGTGAAAAGGTTGCCCTTTCGAGGTTTCGACATCAGCCTGAAGATTTCTACAGAACCGGTACCCTGTACATCCGTGATGTCAAATAAATTTATTGTGAAAGAGTGCTATTAATGTCTGCTAATTTGGTACGTCTCTACAGTTGCTCAAGTTAAATTTTCTTACGTGTAGGAAAGCAAAAAGAGTTTTTTTGAGGTATATATACGAGGCATGTTTTTTAAGTAAGTACCGTTTTGGAATTAAAAAAAGACGTGCAAAGATATCGCAATAATTTTATTTTTACATGAAAGCCTGTACCTTAATCTACTTTTCTACATAATTTCCGTGAATATTGAGGCACTTGTCATAACGTGGCACCAGTTTTTGAATACCCTCCTCATAAAATTCTGCCGCCTGACTTGTTAACCACTGTATCACAAATGTTTTGACTTCGTTATCGTCTTGAAGACGCTGACCACCCAGGTGTTTCTTCAAGTGCAGGAACAAATGGTAGTCGCTGGGCGCCAGATCAGGGCTGTATGGAGGATGATCTAGAGTTTCCCATTTAAAAGATTTGATGAGATCTTTGGTCCGATTAGCCACATGTGGACGGGCATTGTCATGCAGCAAAACGATACCCTTACTCAACTTGCCACGTCTTTTGTTCTGGATTGCACGACGCAGATTGTTCAATGTCTCACAATAAGACGCTGCATTGATTGTCTCATTACGAGGCAGAAACTCCACTAGCAATACTCCTTTTCTGTCCTAAAAAACTGTGCACATGATTTTCCGGGCAGAAATTGTTTGCTTAAACTTCACTTTTTTGGGTGATGATGAATGTCGCCATTCCATGGATTGTTGTTTCGATTCTGGTGTGACGTAGGCCACCCATGTTTCGTCACCAGTAACAATTTGGTCTAAAAAATCTTCACCTTCATTGTGGTACCGCTCAAGGAAAGTCAATGCACTGCCTAAACGTTGGGTTTTGTGCAAATCCGTCAACATTTTTGGAACCCAACGTGAACACAATTTCCGGTAATTCAAGTTCTCGGTCACAATGCGATACAAAACACTACGAGAATATTGAGGAAAGCAGTCGCACAATGATGAAATTGTAAAGCGTCTGTTTTCTCTCACCTTTTCGTCCACTTTCTGCACCAAATCTTCATTAACGACCGAAGGACGCCCACTCCGTTCTTCATCATGCACATTTGTGCGGCCATCTTTAAATGCTCTCACCCATTTCCTTACCATTCCATCACTCAATGTTTTGTCCGTACACTTCACAGATCTCACGATGAATATCGATCGGTTTTACGCCTTTAGCACTAAGAAATCGTATAACAGCCCGTACTTCACAATCGGCGGGACTCACGATTGTCGGAGGCATCTTAAACACTCAGTAAACAACGTATACAATGAAGAATCAGACTGTAATGGCGTCAGTGCGTAGACAAGAGATGTAGTTAACCAGCGCGCATGCGCGGAACGCCGACCGTAGCGCTGCGGCGGCGGAATCGCAAAACGGTACTTACTTAAAAAATATGCCTCGTATATATGTGTGTGTGTGTGTGTGTTTGTAGTTTCCTGGTTTTATAAAAAAAAAATAAAGTCCAGGTCAAATTTGAACGCCTCTCGTATATTATAATAGACTGTGCTACATTCTCGCCCACGGTTGAAAACTAGAGGGCGGGACTATACAATAGGTTTCCCTAGAGCATTGTATTTACGTAGGTGTTTATATTATTTTGTCCAACCCCTGTAGATTTCAATTGAAAATAACAAATGCCCTTCGTTCAGTGAAGACGAGGTAGCAGTACCGTGCACGCATCCATCTGGATAAAAACAAAAAGAGGGCAATCGTCTTCCGTCTACATAATATGGATGAGCAGTATGCGTTTACGTCATGAACATCTATTTGTCCGTAAGGATTCGCGGATCCTATCCTGGGGCAACGTAAATGACCTTCCTCAAGTTTCTTCAGTTGCGAGAAATAAAGGAGAGGGGGGGGGGGGCAGATTCTTGGCGCTCTTATATGACGTACACGGAAAATGAAAGTGGCTCCTTCTGCTCACACGAAGATTGTAACCCAGAATAAATTAAGGGTCTTGGAATCCAAGATAGCGAGTCGAAGCACGACTTTTGGCACGAGAACATTCCCCTTCGCGCAAAAATCAATAAATGAAATTCAATTGCTGCAATGCGACTAAATATCGATTAGGAATCAAAATTTCTCTTTCCTCGCAGTATGTTCCTCGGGAGGAAGACAGGCCTACTGAGAGAGAAAACGAAGAAACGTTTTGCAAAATTAAAAAAAAAAACAAAACTGGACACCCCCTTGGATTTTAAAGTTGGCTTTCATTTTACCTAAAACTCACTTTCACTCTGTCCGACGAGCTCGGGTGCAAAGGCATCTCATGCGATAGGCCAGTGTCAAAGCCCATTCATTCATCAACCAATGACTGAACAAAAGAGAACGAAACAGTCGAGATTACAGCCAGGAAAGAGGTCGGTATCTGTCCTCCTGCAAACATCGTAAAAGACTCCTCCTCCATCTTCCCTCTCAATATTCACCACAACGTCTGTCTACCTATCTGTCCATCCATCTATCTGCAGGACTGCGTCGTAAAAGGGGATTTGGTGGCTTTTAATTAATCAGCGCTCACCTGTCCGTCATCATCTGGAGACGTAGGAGTGATAAGGCCATCAGGGATAAAACATGGTTTGTAGTCACGTGTCCCAAGAGCAGACAGAGACCAGCCGCCCAAGATGATCCCGCGCCTAATAAACGTTTTATCGATTGATTGGCTTTATCGGTGCACGAGGCCCATCTGTCGCTCCGCGCGTGCAATGGCCATGGTTTCTGATTGCCGACGTTTCCACTTGGAATGTTGCCTAGCAACAGATGGAGAGACCGAAAAAAAGCAAGAAGAACTGGGGAGAGAAAAAAGGAATTGGTGAAAGTAGACAAAGATGCTAACGCGTGTTCTTAACTTAAAAATTCTTATCGGAAAGCAGCGCATTTCAGTGGCACAATGGGACGAATCTCGACCAAGAAAACTGTTGCCAATCTCATACAATCACGTGACCTTAATTTATCGCTTCTATTAAACGACAGTAAAACCAAGACAATCAAACCCAAATCGCCTTTCTTTTATTCCTATGAAGCTTCCACGCAAGAAAGTTTCGCCATAAATCCGCACTGAAGCCAGGCGAGTTGATTTAGGACCATCAATGTACGCCATTAAACAAAATAACTAACTACTCGCTTGCAATTAATAGAAACAGCGCTTGTCCGCAGCAGAATTAATCTAAACATATCGATGTGTCCATTTCGATAACCGAGGCGTGTTGGATTGTAGGAAAGTGGTGTTTCCAATATTTGCAAGTTCTTTAACATCCGCAGCTTGTGGCCAATGAATTAGAAACACGTAAGGAAATTTAACCTGCGCAACTGTAGAGACGTACCAAAGTAGGCAGACATTAATAGCACTCTTCCACAATAAATTTATTTGACATCACGGATGTACAGAGTGCTGCATATAACTACAGGACAGTATAACGGGAAGCCTACCCGCTCGATTGCAGGGGCCGGCTCGGTCGATTGGCAGAATGGAGGGAGATGAAGGTGGCCTGCAGCAGCCAGCAGTTTCCACAGTCGGGGGGGGGGGGGGGGGGTGAACGTCAAAACTGTCATGTTTTTAATAAAATTACCCAATAATCATTTGATGTCGAGCCGCCCCTGCAATCGAGCGGGTAGGCTTCTCGTTATACTGCCCTGTAGTTATCTGCAACACCCTGTACATTTCGACAGCTCAGCTGTCATCGTCATCGTGTGACTGAGGAGAATTCAACTCAGATCTGGAGTGTATCGGTATTCGAGTGGAAATGAAGCATAGCTTTCATCGCCTCACCTCTCATAATATATGCCAAAGAAAATGCACTGAAATACAATCTAATCCCTCTATCTATGAAATAAAAACTCAGTGCGCATGCTCAAACTGGTATCAGTCTGCGTTGGAAAGGAAGTGAAAATGCTTCTAAGATGACTGCTTTATTTGAGACTTCCCACTAACGAAAAAATGCACAACAATTGAAACCCCACACTCTTACTAATTGAACCATAAAACCTTAAATTTATTTTATAGGGAATTAATATTTTCTAATATAATTCGAATATTTGATGTGCATCACAATAAAAATTTATAAGATTACATCAAGTTACAAAGTATCAGCTTAAAAGACTTTTCGGCCGTGGACCAAAAATAACTTACTCACTTTGAGAGCCCATAACGGCTGTATAAAGATATTTTCACATGTTCATATTGGCATAATGCGGAAATGTTTCCAATCATAAAATACAGTGAAAAATTTTCCGGAATAAAGGCACAAAAGTAAACAGAATGTGTACTAATATGACAAAAAAGGAAAAAATATGACAGTGCTTTGCAATAGATACATCTGAACACACCTTTATTACGTTATGGAGCCAAGACGTGCACTCGTTTGTACAGGGTGTCCCAACGGAAAGCGGCATCAGTAGGTGTGGCACCACCTATAGCGGCGATGCATTGTTACAGCCGCACGTGTAGGTGATCATACAGGTAGCGAATGTCAGTCAATTTGGGGTACGTCTGCCCAGGCCTGGTGAACCTGCTGTATCAGTTCATGGAGATTCCGGGATAATCGTAAACGACGTCAATGCTCAATTGGCTATAGTGAAGTTGTCGCGCAGTTGCCGCAGGGTGATGGTTCTGTCCGCTAGCGCTGTTCGCAGTATCCGCCTGTCGGTACGAGCTGACGTGCTTCTCCGGGCCCCAGAGCCTAGTCTTCTGGCATGCGTGCCTTCCTCTCGCCATTGCCTCCAACATCGGCGTACCGTCCGTGCGTCCCGCTACACATGGACAGCAATCCAGCCTCGGAGAGGCCAATAATCCGAACTCGTTCCAAGTCCGTTAACACCTGCTTGCATCACTTCAGTGGAGTCAAATCGCCGCCCTTTTAACCGCAATTTCTATTTTCGGAAGTGGTAGAAATCGCAGGGTGCCAGGGGACAGCGGTCATGTTGTTTTTGTTGAGGAAGTCCCTCACAGTAAGCGATGTATGCGCCGGAGCATTGTCGTGATAGAGCAGCCAGTCTTTCTTCTTCCACATTTCTGGCCTTTAACCTCATGTTTTCCCTCAATCTTCTCAAAATTTCCCGTATGACAGTCCAGGCGATGAGAAAAATCGTGGATGGTTTGACTTCGGTCCTCTCGGATCCCGTCACGCACTATCGTGATCAAGAGTTGTGCTTGTTGACGGTCCACCAGAATGCTTGGCGTTTTCCACAGACTCCCTTACATCTTTGAAACGCTTAAACCACTCAAATGTTTGGGTTTGGCCTAAAGCTTGTTCACCAGTCGCCTCCTTCACCACAGCTGAGACGTACGCCTAACACCATCTATTGGCAAAACTTCGTACCTCTTAAGGTTCCGTCAGAATAAAACAATTTCGGGAAATTTTGGGTAGCCACAGCCACAAGAAGGAAATACTGCTGAGAAACTCGAAAAAGGTGTTGTTTCTGTGGAAAAGCTAGAAACAGTGACAACTAAGAGATGTTATTTTTACAATGACTTTGTCTGTAAAGTCCATACAAAAGCTGATGTGAAATATGATTCACGTGGACATGCTATAATGGACGAAAGTAACTAGAACAAAAGTGGCCGGATTTCTAAGCAGTGTTTTTTTTTTAACCATATTACTGAATAAATCCTGTACAAAGTCTATCGCACGAGCAGTTGAGGGTTAATGGATTAACGATGTTTTTTTTTCCTCAAATCTCTTTGCTATTGGCAGTCCTTGCTAACTCCTACATTTATAATAACTAATACCCCATATCCCCGTAAGCTTCAAGTCCAAAAGCTCTCCAGGAGAAGTTCTCTTCAAAGTACACGAATTACAACATCGGAGAATACAAACACTAAGCTCTCCTCTATAACACCCAAGTCCAAAAAAACACGCGCAACATTTGTATCAATACCGTACAAGCTTATTAAGCGCTAAAATAATAATACCAATAATAATAACAATAAATCTAACAGGAATTCACTTGGGTGTAGGGCATTTGACGGGTCAATAAAGGCATACACGAAGGGGTTAAAGAGAGGCAACAAATCACGAGTATGACGGGGGAGAGAGAAATGGATTTAATTGGTCAAAGAAGTAGCGAGATAAGAGAAATCTGTGTCCGTGGCTCCGAATGTGAATGCATTATGGAGACGGAACAAGGCCTGCCAAATGGTCTACAACGAAATCGCATTCGAAAGGATTGAAAAGTCTGAAAGGGGGGTGGGCGATAAAAGAGAGAGAGAGAGAGAGAAAACACCTTTCGAGCTACCCAACCTCCCCGAACCCTTTGCCGCCCTCGGCTGCGACGCCTTGTTGTCGTGTCATCATTACGATGAAAAATAGCGGGGGTTCAACCCTTTGCCCGTGACGTCACAAGTGAGAGCAAACCGAAGGTGGGGGACTGGAACGAATGCTCGTCTACCCCTTTCTCCTCTTTCGAATCCCATGTTTTCTGAAAGAATGGGCGACAAAAGAGGGCGCTTTGAAAAAAAGGAAGCGAGCGCCCAGCACACTGTATGCGAACATGAACGGAGAACTGGTGTTGCCATTTCATTTTTAATGTTGGCAATCATTTACGAGCAGGGAAAGCTACATTGGCTCTTATGGGTCTGGGGCCTCATTCAATTCTTCCACGTACCAGGATGATAAAAAACTTCCTCCCTTCACGTCTCGAGTGGCATAATGTTGGAAATGTTGTTATAAATAAAAATTTCACATTCAGAGACGTCGCCTCGAATACGGAATCGGGCACGCTCGACACGAGTCAACAGGACTTTGTTCTCATCCATCACCAGCAGGAGGTGGTATTAGTTGTTCATCCATAACATAACAACGAACAGGCGAAGCAACGCTCATTTTATCTCATCCATAATGCCGTCGTTAAATTACGATAAATATCAACATTTATGACGGCAGCGCTTTCGATCGTCCGACCCATTTGCATTTCCCACGATGCTCTCGTTAATTACTTTCTCGTATAATCGTCAAAAAATTGGACTTTGATGAATTTTGAAAATTTAGACCTCCCTGAGTCCGAAAAAAAAAATTTCGGAATATTTGTGTGTACACGATAGAGTGAGTTAGCTAGAAATTGCTGAGTGCTGGTTAATTTTGCATTACAAAAATCGGGAATGTTTTATACCAAGGAGGGTCTACGGAAGTAGCGGAAGCCCTGAATTCAAGGCGTAAGAAGTGGGAAATTTAGGAGATATAGAAGGAGGGACGGATGCGATTTAGTAACGTTAGATCATTGTTCGCAATGCCTAATTTGGTCCTCGCAATAATGTTGGTCCAAAAGGACAAGGCTCCAACCAACAGATTTGTTAGCATTCAAGTACATGGAGTGGACAGAATAATAGAAACACTTTTAGATTTAGAAGTTTTGTCAAATATCTAGAAAAATACTTGACGAATAATCCTGAAACTTCAAGGGTGTAAAGAGCATGTTACATCTTATATATTTCAGCGAAGGTTTTGATCCAAAGTCAAATAGGGGATCAGCGACAAATTGAACAAAAAAAAATGTTTTGGATCACTCAGTAAAAAATAATGTTCGAAATGCGTTGTATCATGATTAGGAGCCTTTTTTTACTTATCTGTGTTCATTTGTATGAGAATAGCACGTATATTCATTGAGATATAAAAGTTTCAAACATTATTTTTTACAGAGTGATCCCAAACATTATTTTTTGTTCAATTTGTTACAGGTCCCCTATTTGCCTTTGGGACAAATCTTTCGCTGAAATATAAGAGCTCCCCTGAAGTTTCAGGATTATTCGTCAAGTATTTTTCTAGATATTCAACAAAACGTCTAAATCGAAAGATGTCCCTATTCTTCTGTCCACCCCCTGTAAGAGGCAAAATAATGTGAATTGAAGATTCAATTAACGCATAGTACCAGAAGAATAGGGAATAGTAGATTATTCCATGATGAGACGACTGTAGTGTGGAGTCGACTGGACGAAATAAAACGATCTGGGATGAAGTGAATGTGACGATTTGTTTCCCCCTTTATGGAAAAAGTAAATAACATTGCTAGGTTAAGTCATATTTAGATTGCAACTTAAAAGCGAATACGACGATCCGATGCGATGGCAAAATTGAATCGCGTGATATAAACACAAACTTCACAACATTATTTTAGCATGAGTTATTACAGAATAATCGGGGTATCTTTCGAGCGAATCACCCTGTATAATTTGATTATGAACCTCACTCCAAGAAGTTGATAGAGATTCCAATGACGACCATCCACGACAGTGCAACCACGGAATGATACAATTAAAAGCGTCAAGTTTAACACAGAACAAAAGAACAAATGATCGCATTCCACCGTGGTTCATGTGCAATCTATGCAAAGGTCCTTATTTCGCCCTGGCTGGAGGCAGAATCCCGTCTATGTTTTACTTCTGCAAAGCCAGACGGCCTAACTTGGATAAGACGTATGTCTGCGTGCTCTACCAACGCCATAACATCGTGTTTCTGCTCCTGCAGCTTTCAAAGTATGAAATGACACCACCCACTTAAACCTATGCACATCCTAAGACTTTTTGGAAGTCGCTGAAATGCTTGGACGGCAGGATGCTAAGTTGTTGCAGCAAATAATTTCCACAATCTGCGTGAGCGTCTTTATTAATGCTTTACAACACGTGATTGTATGTAGCAGCCTTCGAAATTTGTCGCCATCCGAACTTGATGAAGTATCACTGAAAACGTGTGTCTGCGTGTGGTCCAAGTTCATTAACCCGACACCCCACTTCTTCAACTTCTTTCTGCTGAAATATATGAGCTCCCAAACAACCAATCTGATCCCAAACGAACGGAAGCAAACACAGGAGCTCGATGTTCTGCGACGGGTTTGTGTGTTGTTTGAACATTTCCAAATAATAAGCGGGTTGGGGTTGACCAAACGAAGCGGGGTTCGTTAACCAAATCAATAGTTAACACAAAGGGAAAGTGCAAAAAAGGCGAACCCAGTCACGTCAATTTCGAAGTCGTGCGCCAAGGAATCCAGTTGCCTGCCTCCTAATTAGCTCCCTTTCATGCAAACCAGTATCGGGACAGTGAAATGTACGCGCGCGCGCGCGTGTGTATGGAAATAGTTCCCCTCCTCCAATCTCCCATTTTTTAGAAAAAAGAAGACACGGAGGGAGGAACCCGTTACCGTTCAGGGCAACAAAGGGCTTAAAAGCCCCCAGGCCTCGCTTTATAAATGGTCTCCATCAATGAAAGAGAGGGGACAGGGAGGAAAATGGGGTTAATATGGACGAAAAGTCCAATGGGACCAGTTGAAAGTCCCGAGAGCATCGCAAATACCCCCCTCCCCTTCAAGGCACCCTACTTAAGCCTAAAAGCTCAGAGGCAATGGGAGAGAGAGAAGACTCTTTTATCAGAGAGTAAAATACGGAGGGGGGGGGGTAATGGAGCCAGAGAGCTATTTGACGTCATTGCAAGTGAATGTCACGTGATCTAATGCAATGTTAAAGATAAAAAACCATTAGCGGAGGGGGAAGGAATTAAAAAAAACAAAAGTAGCCGCCATAACCCCTAAATCGCAACGCAGCCGAAGATAACCCGCACCTGGTGAAATACTGAATGACGACCTGGCTATGGACCCTCAGGCGTTAGTTGGGGTTCACCTCCAACTACAAATCCCAAAGTTAAAATTTGGAAAATGGCTCAATTCGATTGGACGCTTCTTAGCCTTTATAAAAAGGGTCCGATGGATCTGACAAGCAGGAAGGGAAAGCAGGGCTATTGACACTCCGGATGAACCGAGAAGGATTAGGTGAGGTTAGGATTAAGGGACCCGCGCGTCTGGTGTCCACGAAAGGAGAGAGAGAGAGAGAGAGAGAGAGAGAAGGAAAAAAGGAACGTGACAGGAGGAGTTCTGCGCGCGTTCCATAGAGGAAGATCCAGGAGGAGGAACTTTTAAGAACCGTTTTGGGTTGGGAGGGGGAGAATGGAAGCCAGCGCCACGTGGTTCCCGATACGATTGCGGTTCGTGAGTCGCCGTGACATCGGGTCGCGGTCACACGAGACACGCGTCCAGCCACGGTCTGGCGTCACGAGTCGCACGTGCCGGAAGGAAGTCCTTTTCGTGTCCTGGGCTAGCGTTTCCGATCTCGTTCGGAATGAGCCGTTCCCAAGCTCCGAGAATTTGTCACTCGCGACAGGCGAACCTAATTGGCGCCAAACTCCCCCCCCCCCCCACCCGACCGACAAAGGAGAGCGAGAGAAGAAGAACTGAAGAACACGCGCGCAGATCAAACAGCACTTTTTTCCTTTTATACTTTTCCTTACTCTTTTGTCTCTCCTGCCTTTCTGAATTAAAAGCATATAAATACATGAAAGGAAGAACTGTAAATTATTCCTTTAATCATTGCCTAAAGCTTTAAAGAGGCTGAACTCAAAACTCCAACTCACCTTGAACAATACCTGACGTGGACCTTAACTCAAACTCAGTCATTTTTAGTTCCCACGTTCTTCCACTATGTAATGCGAATGATTCGCCTGTGGAATTCTGGAGTTTTTTGGATAACAATTTTTGATGATTTTTTTTAATTGTTAAATTTTTCTTCTCTGTTGATTTCCAATTTGGGTTTTTGACTGTTTTTCGGTATTTTTTTTTACTCAAAAAATCGCTAATTACATTGGCCGACAAAATTTAAGATTTTTCTTGTGACAAAATGAAAGTGGGCGATTTTTGGTAGTATTTTTTCTGCTGATTACGAATATAATTTTTAAATTTCTCTAGCACGCACAGCTTTCTTGTTTTACAATGAAACATTTTTAAATCATTCAGTGTTTGGGGCCTGGTAAATTTCCTTGCGGCCTCAAAATATGGATAGTTTAACACTGCAGAGAGTTCTCTTCCCACCCATTACTTTAACATAGAAGTCTCGAAGTGTATAACTTGGAAACGTGACGTGATAGAAAAAATCTAAAAGCAGATTCGGATTCTACCTACAAATTACTACTAAGAACACTATGTGTGGTCTTAGTCAGAAAATGCGTGTTGACTAGTGTTATTTTACCATTTAATAATTTTATTCCATTCAATAATTTTATTTTATTATTTAATTATTTACTTTAATTTAATTATTTAATCATTTATTTATGTTGCAGATAAAAAAGCAAAAAATCAAATAAAAAAGAAATACTCTAACATCTCATCCCATCATGTAATTGCTTGTTCTGGAGTAGTATTTAGGAAAGATCGAATTGAGAAACGGACAGGCTGAAAATTAATCTGAAAATTCTCTTGCCAAACTATCTCTTGACTATCTAAATATTTAAATACCATCACGTGGACTGCAACCGCTGATATCAATCAATTGCCTTTGCCTTTCATATATGGATGTCAATTTTTTTATATACTGCTTGTAAGAGAACAGATATTGATAAAGCCCGACACTGAACTGATCAGGATATCTAGAGATTTGGATAAGAACAGTAAAATACTTGGACTAATGTTTGACAACAAATTAATCTTGAGAATGAAATCACCATTCTGATAAAAGCCATTTTAATACCGAAGGTTCAATGGTGGATAGAGTCCGAGTGGCATACGCACCACTTTTTTCGTTGAAAAAGTATGCATCTATAACTGAAATTTGTATAAAGCCGGGCATACCTACACTGAATAATCTGATTAACGTATCTAGATTGAAAGAGTTATACAGTGCGTTAAGTAATCCACAACATACAATTCACTGTTAAAAACTGGACAATCCACGCTGTAAATACTCGTTAATCTCAAAAGTAAAAGATTATTCCGTCACAAGTTCTTTCAACGTTTTTATCAAAAATTTTTCCGTACAATACTAAACTAATATGGAATGACTTAACACAACACAATGCTAAACTAATATGAATGTTGCCCAAATTAGCATTTTTTTTCATTATATCATATGTTGGGGTGCAAGACTAATAATAATAATAATATCCGTAAAACCAATTCTTCTCCTTCTTCTAAGATTCGTATGAATATTGCTATACATAATGCCGCAATTAAATTGCGCACTAATGCTTTTCATTATTGGCAGACCATAAACTAAGAGTGGTGGCCTATGTGCTCGTTTCCCAAACTCAAAATTTTTATTTTCTCTGAAATCGACTTAAACACCTCTGATTCGAGAAGATATACTGATGAGCCATTACATTATGACCACCTGTTTAACACGACATAGGACCACCTTTCGGCAAAACCATGTACATGCAGGGGCGTAACCAGGATTTTACATAAAGGGGTTCGGTGGGGGGGGGGGGGGG
>JAHWFO010004564.1:779629-803372 GCA_023313115.1 Rhysida immarginata
GTCGTCCGAACCCCCCCCCCTAGTTACGCCCCTGACATGCAGTGAGGCACTGACTCGATAAGGTGTTGGTAGGTTATCTGAGGTATCTGGTACCAGGAACTAATCAGCTGGTCCTCCAGTTCCCATACATTATAAATAGAATATAAAACAATACCACTAGACCATATGGATGAAATTATAGAGAATTTTTTTCCTAAAAATGCAGAAATGGCTGTAGCGTTCATACTAGCCACCAATACAACTTTCTCTCATTGAATAATTTTTGCAAATAAAAATATGAATTCCATTGTTGACCATAGAATGAAACAGAACCAGACGTCTTTCAATTTAAGGACGTCGTCTTCCATTCTTGCTTCAATAGAAGCAGAACCAGAATGAAACAATTGTCTTTTTTTATTCGTAGAAACGAGCTCCCCCGAAGGTTTTGTTCAGCAAGTTGGCTCTGATGAGCCATTTTGGAGTTATTAATGAACCACCCCGAACGTTGATCACCTGTTGTAATGGTAGAACATATGAATTTGTATTTCAACTTTTCTATAATCACAGAATTTTTTTTCCGTCTTTACATCTTGCTCTGAATTCTTTATAATATCCCTCGTTAATGGAGTGTACATGTAAATAAAATTAAGAAACGGCTATACAACCACTCCAAACTTCTCCAATGTCAATGTTTCTATTCATTAAAAAAAAATCCACCGATCATTTATTATTAAACTGAAGCAGATAATCAATTTTATGAAAACTATCCAAATTCAATTTTTCCTAGTAACAATTATATGAGAGGAGATTCAGTTGAGAAACAATTAAACACAAGGAAAACACGTGCATGATCCGCCCTGTAAAAGTTCTAATAAACATTCCAAACAGTGCTAAAGATTTAGATGTAGACGAATAAGAAGATTGATCATGTAGCAAAACAAAACACTTTAAGAAAAGCTCAGATACGAATGTTGGTTGGTTCGTTAAATATTTTGCATCCTGTACACAATCCTGAAAATTCTACGTGAATATTATCTACTACACATTTTGGAGACTTGAAACGCATTTATGTCTACAATGGGATTCGAGACCCGACCCGACGAATTCGAGCCTATGACCCTGCGCTCGTGCGTATCGTGTATTCAAAATGCCCATTAACTCCATTGGAGGCCAAAGCAATTTATTCATATTTTCTAAAAGGCGTATATCTCTTGTCTGTAGGCTATTGCAAATCATAAATCGTGTTCCTTCTTTTCCCCTCGCACCTTCAACATCTGCTCTTCCGGTTTCGCGGATCACGCCACGAAATATGAAAAGGGTGGAGGACTTTAATGAAGAACAAACGAAAAAGAGCATCACCAGGCAAATAAAGAGAACAGCTTACATATATTAAGGGCTTCTTGTTTTCCACTTCGATACTAGCAAAAACGAAGGTATCATTTGCCTTAGGTAGTTATAAAACCTCTACTATAAGCCAAAATGAAAGGAGACAGGGTAGCAATGAAGCATTAGAAGGAGAAATCTGCAAAGGTAAATCGTAAAGTAATCAAAACATAACAATAAATCGCATTCAAAAGCTATTAAAAATAAAACTTAATGAGGAATTCAAGTAGCCAAATATAAAGATAAAAAAAAATCCCACTATATCGATTATATACTTGTAAATCGATTAAATTGTGCAATAATGCTTCCCCGCCATATACAATATACGATAATATATTCCAGGTGTAGAGGAAACTCCCGATATAGCCAAAAATTTTACAACAAAAGGTGCTAGAGGCATACATCCAGTCCATAAAGATAATTAACAAGAGGGGCGACAGTACGCACTCTTGGCGGAGTCCAACACCCACGGTGAACGGTCTTGACTTAATGCCATTTATCCGGACACACATCTCAGAGCTTTCGTACGGAGACATGATAGCAACCAGTAATTGCCCATCCACTCCATACTCTGTCATATGCTTTTTTGAGGTCTACAAAGCAAGCGTAGACCTCTTTTGCATACTCCCAGGATTTCTCAAAGATTTGCCTTAGAGCAAAGATGTGATCCGTCGTGCTTCCGAGCCAAGGCAACGCCTCCTGAAAATAAAGCCTCGGCACTGAAACGTCATATATTGTTACATCATCATACTTCGTCCTTTGTTAATCGTATTTCTACCACTAATAAGTCCTAAATTTGGTCGACTTATGATGATGTAACAATGCATGACGTTTCAGTGCCGAGGCTTTCTTTATAGGAGGCGTTGGCCAAGGGCGGCAGTATTTCCGAAACGGCTAGTTTTGTGAACAATTCTCGTGCCGCCGTGGTGAAAGTGTATCGTGCATTTAAGAATGACAATGCCCAAAATTAGCGACGTGCTAAGGGGCACCACGGGCCATAGATGACGGCTATGGAGATGCGTGCAAGCCAACAGATGAACTAGGGGGCTACCAAAGACAGTTCAGCGAACGTTGCTGCGTATGGGGCTCCACAGCAGACAGCTGGTTCGTGCACCAATGCTGATGAGTGTTCACCGGCGACAAAGACTGACATTTGCACCCCAGTATCGCAACTGGACAGCAACAGAGTGGCGAAAGGTGGCTTTTTCTGATGAATCACAGTTTTTATGCTCCACCAGAAAACTAACACCCTACAACGTTATGGTCCAGGGAAAGTTTTCATGACATTCCTTGGGTGGACTCATCATTGTGGACGGCACCATGGATCAATCACTCATCTGTCCTTACGGACCATGTCCACCACTACGTGCAGATTGTGTTTCCTCAGCACGGTGGCATCATCCAGCAGGACAATGCGACGTGCCATAGAGTGCGCAGTACCCGTGCGAGGTTCGAAGAGCTCGAGGATGCGTTTACGGTACTCCCCTGGCCCCCAAACTTCCCGGATTTAAACCCCAAAGAGCATCTGTGGGACCACCTCGATCGGGTTGTTCGCGCCATGGATCCTCCACCGCGCAACCTACGGCAGCTCGCCACAGTACTGGAGTCGGCATGGCTTCACATCGCTGTCAGTACCTTCCAGAACCTTATTGACTCTCTTCCTGCCAGTTTCGCAGCTGTCCACGCGGGAGGGGGGGGCGGTGGTTATTCTGACTATTGAGGGAGGGGGGAGAGAGGTGATCGTAGTGACATTTAGTGATTGTTTTGTTTAATTCTATTCAATCTTCTATTGTAGCAAGTTTAAATAGGAGCGATTTCATGCGTTTACTGGTTTTTATGACTAGTGCATTTTGTTACTCGACTGTTTCGGGAATAACAAAACTAACGAGAATTGACCTTCAACAATACTAGAACACGTATTCTAAAGGTATCTCGGATTAATAGAGACCTTCATAAATAATTCTGTCAAGTGAATCTTTCCTTAGCAATTTTAGTGTGATATCGTTGTGGTGAGGAACACTTGGTTACCATCGCTAAGGTCATGGCTTGGTTACCATGGATGTTCCATGGCTTTATTAAAAGAAGCCGAATTCTAAACTGTAAAATTAGTATTTGAGTAAAACATACTAGAATTTGCTGAATTTTGAATTGACGCCATTCATCATCTCCTGTTTGAATGGAGCCTGCACGCTTTGCTGTATAAAAGAAGCCCGCTCTGTTGCGGTCAGCGTCACTCTTTTTTGTCGAGTGTTGCCTTCTTTGTAGTATTACGGGAGAGGGGCAAATCGCTTATTAGATATCATTTACATAAAATGCTAAATCTCTCTCTCTCTCTCTCTTCCCTCGTTGCCCATAAAGACAAAGCCTTCTTTGCGGTCGTTCAGGTGTGGAGAGAGAATGGGCAGAGGAGCTTTAAAAGAATACACCCAAACCCCTGCCCCCCCCTCCCTAGTCCTCTCCGTTTTATTTTACACAGATCGTTTACATGGTTCCACGAAGAAGGGGGTATTGGCGAGGCGGTGCCCTCTTGTCTCGTCGCTCTCTGTTGTCCTTCAGATTTTTCACGCTTTCCAACTTTAGATGGCGAGTAAAATCGGCTGAAAAGTTTTCATGTCGAGCGGCCGAGGGATTCCTCCCTCTTGCGGGTGGCCCCCCTCCAACAATGGATCCCGAGGTGGCGGGATGCGTCGCCCATTTTAGAGAAAGTTTTGTAGAGAAATTCTCCATTCCACACAACAAAAGTAGTCGACTCATCCATTATGGGAGGAGGAAACCCTCGGCGAATCTGACAACGAACGACGATGTGAGGAAGGAAGGAAGGATGGTTTCACCAGCAGCAGCTGCATTCTCCACCGACATATCCGACAATCAACTAACTCATCCCGGATTGGGGCTGGGGAGGAAGCGAACCCCCATATTTGAAATTAACATTTTTCGGCCAAATTTTCAGGTTCTGTGGAGCTTTTCTCTTCCCGATTCAGAGCGAGATAGGGAGAGGCTTGCTGTGTTTTCGTTCATTTTTTTTCTTATAAACCCGGAACTCGCTTTAGCGTTGAGAATACATATTAATATTATTATTATTTTCATTATTATGGGAGGGGGGTTAAGTAGGGAAAGTTTAATTATAATCTTCTTGTATATACAGGGTGTTCTATTTGATTTTGTTACAAGAAAGTATTTATTTGTTATCATTTTCTGTGCATGTCGAAGTTTCTAGACGAAAATCACTAGGGAAAATGGGAGGCAGGTACTTGGTTCACAGATCGGTGAATTTCTCCTATCCAAACCATCAGAAAGTTTAATGAACACAATAAGACGTAAAGAAATTAAACTGGAGCTAACTCCAAACACCAGGTAAATGATATTAATTAGAAAATGGATGGCATAACCAGGTGCCCGCCCTCTATTGGGCTTTCCATCTTGACAGTCTACCATGACAGTCGAGGTTCCTGGTTCGAATCCAGATCGCAGAATTTTCCTATCAGTTTCCTAATTAATATCATTTATATTATTCCGTACTACATATTCACTTTTGGACTCTCTCTCATGTGCTCCCGGGATGTTCACAACCCCAGATTATGCTCACTCTGTCAAGCAAGAATATCAATATAGTCTGTTTCCCCTAAGAAAGTGCTCCACACTTGCGTACAACTGACTTGACGTTATTAGCTTTTGACCTTTCATTAAGTTTTTTTTTGAGTTTTCGAAGAAATAAGGAAACCATGAAGGCAAAAAAGTCTGAGTCATGTGACATAGTAGGAATGACATGTAAAGAGACTACTTTAATCATTTGAGCTTCTCTACTGATATACAGGTTGATTCAGTCAATAACGTACGATCTTTATGACATTTCTATGTTTATTAGTTCCTAAGTAATAAACCATTACAATCATACGTAACTGACCGAATCATCCTGTAGAAAGACGGCTACTATAGCTTGTGTATTTTTCTATGGTGAGACTTTTTTTTTCCTTAACTGGCAACAACGCGCCGAAAACGCTGCAGATGACGGTGAAAAAATTCAAGCAGAAACTTACAAACGAAAGTATTGCATGATTTATGCCACACAGCCTACAACTGAGCCACACTCTTGCATGACACGCAGGATCCATTATGGGGCATACGCCACACTCTCACGTGTCCATTAGCTCGATACAACTGAAACCGGATCATCTGACCATGCTATATGCCGTTTCTGTTCCATGCTCCAGTGACAATGTTCGTGGGCCCATTCCAGTCGTTGGTCTCTGTGTCGAAGTGTCAGAAAAGGGCCATGTTCCGTACAGTCCTGGTAGAAATGGGTTCCTGACGCCCCACATTCAAATCGTGAGTGATCTGCCTCACAGTAGCCCGTCGATCGCCCAGTATGGCTCTGCCGAAGTGATGTGACGTCCGTTCTTCAAACAGTTGTGGTCGTCCTGTGCGACGGTTTACGCGTGCGAAACATATCCGTCTCTGCAATAATGAAGATCCATTCTAGACACTGTGTAATCCGAATCCTTCGGACCTCGGAAACCCGAATTCTTGTGTAATCTCCGATAGGCAGAGCGTCTTGCACCGATTATAATCGCACGTTCAAAGTCGGTTAACTCGCGACGTGCTGCCATGTTCACTACACACCTTTCTGAAACATTCGGAAGTCATACGCAGCACATCTTCAAATGGAACAACCCTTCCCGTGACTTTTGGCCACTCAGTTCATTTAAAGAAAACAATTTTCTTTTCACAACACAAATATGATTTTGTGTTGCAGATACAAGTTTAATGCCCACCATCCCCGTCACCAGAAATCCTTCTGGATGACTCCCGAGTGGCAAGTAGAAGCAAAAGGTACAGGCCCTGATTTAAAATCCAAGTGGCCACTCACACAGCTAAATCAGTCCTGGAAAGGTGACTCTTTGGGCGGGTCTCAAATATTCGAATTTAATGGGTAATACATTCCCTACCCGCACACAGATCTCCCATTACTACCCTTCGGACCTAAGTCATCGCCTTTTACTTGCGCAAAAAAAAACGATCTATTCGAAACTTTCAAGTAGAACCCAACGCGAAGAGTCCTCAATGAGCACATATGATGGGCATAAGTTGGCAAGACGTTGGGCCTACAATTAAAGCCAACGTTGGCTGCAACGATTGGGCCAACATTTTGCCATCATCTCTTCTGCAGTTACCCAGCACTTTTTCTACATTTAGCCAACACTTTGCCAACATTTTTTTCTACATGCTTGTCAATATTATGTTAACATTTTAAACAATATTAATAAATACTGCAGATTTTTAGCTGTTTTAGCAGAAACATTTTTTTGAGTTGGTGAGAGACATGTTGGCAACCATGTAGGTCGTTCCCAAAGCAGGGCCACCGCTTGCGCAGTAACTGGCAACAATGATCGTGAGAGACATATTGGCCCAAAGTAGGGCCACCATTAGCGCGCCAACAAAAAGCCAAAAAATATCCAACGCCTTGTGCTCACTGGGTCCACTTGTCTACCTTTCACTCGAACCTACCTCTCAACCTTCTGATAGACCAGTTATTATCAGCATGTGCTGCTAACTTTTGTTTTTCCCTTTATAATTTTCAAGAAAATCTTCAATTCCAAGAATTTTCGATTTCTAAGAAACGAATAAAATCTTGCAAACATTCCAAGAAGGAGTAACGCAAAAGTAATTTTAAATTCCAGAATTTAAATTTTAGCTGAAGTTCCTAATAAACAATGTGGCAACAATCCAACCTTCATTGTTTCCTACAAACGAAAAAAACACTGGCTGGTTTCACGCTATGAAACGTTTCGAAAAAACTGTTTTAAAATAAACCGTTTAAGTGGCTCCAACTTTGAAAGCTGTATCAACACTAGCAAGTTACACGGTTTTCTAAAAAAACTGACTAAAGAGGGAGTTACTTGTTTAAAACATGGCTATTGAGTAAGGACGAAGCTTATGAGTTTGTTTGTAATTTGTGTATTATCCAATGTCTATCTATATGGAGTCTCCACAATAAAATTGGCAATCGCGACTTCTTCCGCCGTTTCCCACACTCTAGTTGGACGATCTGTATTGCGGATTCGCCGCCACTTTGGCTCGCTTTGGTCCTCCATTTTGTTTTGACTTAGAAAAACGGAATTGCGCAAATAAACGAACTAATAAACAGCAGCTTGCGTCGTTTTTGTTTATTTCGTTTTTCTGCCTTCGTTTAAAACGAATTTCATTTATTTGACCAATATAAACGGTTTTTAAAAACCGTGAAATCGGCCACTGATTACACTGTACAACATGAAAAATGTCCTTTAGATAAAAATGTTTGTTTCTTGTACAGTTTTGGCTGAAACTAACGAATCTGTAATTATTTTTTGTTTTATCACAAATCTCCATTTTATCTTTTTACGTATCTATAAGGGTCGTACAAATGAAAACGAAAATTATTTATTTTATTCAAAGTGTATACAAGTAATTTAAAAATAGTCTTCAAATGCGTTAAGGCATTTATCCCAGTGTGTAAGAAGGCGTGGAATTCCTTTATGGAAGAAGTCTTTCGATTGCGTGTGGTTGGTTGGTTCATTAGAAATTTTGGCGTCGACTACGAAGGTCATTTTGCGCCTTTTACACAAGTTATAACAGTATTTCCTGTAGGCCAATTTAATTAATCGTTTCTCTGACAATTACAAGCTCTCCCATACCCATGGAGCTCATGCAGCACCATACCATGATGCTGCATGGAAACTTGACGTTTTTGTTCATGGTGCGGGAACAGTGTGCCTCTTTTTTAGTTCGCCATACTCTGATTCCTTGGTCGCCGAATGTACACAGAATCGGGATTCATCGTTGAATATGACACTGCTGAAGTTCTCAGGAGTACAATTGGCATGAGCTTTACACTACTTTAAGTCGTGCTTTGCATTGAGTTTTGTTCAACATAGATGTCTTGTTTGGCACACAGCTGTTCATTCCAAATTCATATAAGGGCCGGAGTATTGTACTTAAGTTCCATCCTAACGCCACAATGTGTTAATAACTTTTGATGATTGAATCCATTATTAGGTACAATTTTGCGCACCCAAGTTTGTGTCCACGTTTGTCCCGATTTGCGTTTAAAATCTTTAGCCGGAATTTGCTTTTTTCAAAACTTTGGAAACAGCACTTTATGAGCAATATCACTTCGTTTGCGACCTGATTTGTGCAATTGGAGTATCAGCTTACGCTAGATTAATGACAGATCCTTTTTGGGTGACATTTCTCAATAGATAGTGAATTGAAATTCTTTAGCAGCCGAGGAAGTATGTGAATTATCCGTAGTATAAAGTAACAAAACGTATTCTAGCTTGAAAAACGAAATGGGATATCCCATTCCAGAATATGTAAATCGGAATATTCCATTATTTTGACGCGATGCAGTCAATATTCCATTATTTTGAAATAATGAAAAATCTCATAACTTTGTTGATTTTTGATGAATTGTTTTACTTTTTATAGAGAATTAAACTCGATCCAGTATATGTTTAGAAATAAAATTTTTGTTTCATTTGACCAATTTATTCACATGAAACAATTTTACAACACGGATCTTACCCAGCTGAATATTCCATCCTTTTTGAAGCGCACGAGTATACGTACATTAATTGCGGATGGGTGCATTTTCCTTCGTATCCAATTTACAATCGAGAAATAAACTGGGAGAACAGTGCAGACGGAACCCTTCATTCTCTGTGCGGACAGAACCCCATCGGGGAAAAGTGAAGGGGTTCTGTCCCTTCGCGGGTTATTATTATAGAAGCTAACTGCTGTTATCGACAACTATTTGCTGTAACAAATTGGTAACTAAATGTTGTCAGGGCAAAAGAGTTTATTCCAAGGTTAGAGGAGACGAGCTAGAAATCGTGGTCCCAGGTTCGAATCCAGGTTCGCGGAATATTTCATGTTTGCCTTATGTCGGAGCACTCTGCAATATTAAATCATTACTTTATTGTCTAGGCCAAGATTCTGCAGATGGAGCTAGAAAGTGGCCTGTTCCCTATAAACCTCGTTTCGTGACGGTTGTTTGTCTTTTTAACAGGGTGCGTTAAACGAGTTCTCTCTTTCAGGCCCACTTTTCTCAAAAGGGACAAATTCGCTCCTTTCGGCCAGGACGACCTTCGACCTCCCACAAATCTCGCTTTTCCAGTTTAGCATCGTCCATTCACGGTGACTCAGTTTTCTCTCACTGTGTCTCTTTAGTTGCCAATGGACGAGTAGACGTGTCCCAATAAAAATGAAACGCCGACCAGAGCAGTGTCAATGACGGCGACTCTCCCTGTCTCTCTAAACAGTCTTGAGAGGGGGGGGGGGGGGCTTTCTTCTGCTGCACGATTCTCGTTTTCTTGAAATTGCTTAAGCTAAAGGTGGAAAAGCGCCCTGTTTTGCGATTGGGGGCCCTGTTTAGCCGCCTCTTCCCAGACGGCTAAGCTAGCGAGAAAGAGAAACTTGCACTTCTGCTTTGTTTCGCCGTTGCCCATTGGGGATAGGATGGGTAGTTGAATCTAGGGGCGCGAACCACGAGGGGGGGGGGGTATGTCTCTTTCGCCAAACAAGAGAAGCGCTGCAAAACGGGCACCACCAGTGGCTTTCTTCCCGAATCAACTTCCGGCGATAATCGCGGAAACGTTGGTGGGATAAAGGATAAAGAAGGCACGTGCCGAGCACGAGGTGAGGAGTAGAGTGTGAAGAGGTGAGGAAGGGGGTGCTCACAAAACCAGAAAAAGCGAGTCCACAGTTCAGAGGCGCCTTCCGCCCCAGCCGCGTCCTTCGTGGAAATCGAACGCGTTCGCCGTTTGGCACACGTGGCCAGAACAAACAGACTCGGCCGCCGAAGGCCCCGTACTGCGCCTGCGTCAACCTAATCGCAAAACAAACGATTTCACGAGAGCTTTCACGTGCGCAAAGCTCACAGAAAGCGAGCCTTCGAGAGGTGTTCCCGCAAGCTTGGGCAGGTGAGTTACACTTGAGGGGGGGGGCTTTAAAAAATAAAAATAAAAATAAATAAAATAAGACGAAAGCCAAGAACTCGAGATGAAGGGAAGGAGCGCGTGGCCAGGAAAAAAGTGGGAAAAGACGCGCAGAAAAGGCGAAAACGAGCGCCCGAAGAATGATTGCGGCCACGCCCCTTCGCTCGACAACCACAACAACAACAAACGAGAGCACGTGTCGGCGCTCGAAGTTCGCGCCGTTTGCCTGGGTAGCGCTTGCGCCGTGGTGCCCACCTGCGGCTCCGTCAGACCAGCTGATTAGCCCTCCTCCTCCTCACCTCTCCCATTGAAAGCGGGCGCAAAGAGCGAACATGCTCAGCCGCTCGCCTCATTTCCTACTCGTTCACAGTCTTCCTTTGCTCGTTAGGAAAATACAAAAACGTTACGCGAAACCGACTAGGATCCAGAAACCTTAAACGAGTCGGAGAATAAGCACATTTCATTGTCAGACAAAGACTTCAAGAACCCATATATCCTCTTCATCATTACTCTAATTGTTATAAGTGGTTCATTTGAAACTAGATTCATAACCATTAAGTGGGTAAAAGCTTAAGAATTCTGACCACAAAAACCATTAATGTAGAAGACACACGGAAAAATAAAAGACGTTCTGAAAATTATCATAATATTCATAAAAAAAATTCAACAGAGATTATGGAAGCATTGCAAATCTACATAGCCAATAAGGAGGACAAACAAAACATATTAAATTACGAAATAAATATATAAAAGGAAATTAATAGACAAGAAATACACTCTGTCAGAATAATGCAGTAACTTTTTAATTGAGATGATTTTTAGGATCTCAATTTTTTTTCTTCAGTTAATAAACCTAAATAAATAGTGGTAACGTTTAAGCAACTCAGAGATTTTGAGTAGTTTTTTAATTAAACAAAAAGTTCACTTTCCATGCGTAAATAAATTATAAATTCAGGTTGAAAACTTAAGATTTAAATAAAACTTGCAACTTTAGTATGCAAATTTCTTTCAAAAGTCCATTTAATGAGTATTTTCAATCATTTATCTTCGCAAGAAAGTCCTCTGTGCATCATGCTTCGCTCAAAGTCATTCACAGAGAAAGAAATAAAAAAAAAATACATTTTCTTCTTGGCAAGGGAAATGAACAAGACAAATTACTTCGAAGTACACCGTTCATAAACTGTTGTTCAAAATATCATCAAAAAAAAGTGATAAATATCGAACCAAAAACTAAACGTGTCGACACCAAAAACTTACGCCCAGAGAACATAGGCGAATTCAAGTTCTTGCTTCTCCTGAACAAATGTCGACTCGTGGAATTGCACGTGAATTGCAAACACAAGTGTCATCCGTGTTCCATGAAACTGTGTAGTAAAGCTTAAATTCAAATACCAACATGAAGTTTAAAAAGTCGAGTGAAATAGTCTTTTCTGATGAAAAACGTTTTTGTCTTGATGATCCTCATGGATATTCTTCATATTGGCATGATTTACGAACTCCATCCGAAGACAAGACTGAGTAGACTGGAGGTGGAGTGATGGTCTAAACAGCATTCGAAGCAGCAGACAAGGCTGATATCCTGTTTGTGGATGGCAAGATGAACTACGAAAGATACAAAAAAACTGATGTACGAACATTTTACCCCATTTGGACCATTCATTTGTGACGCAAACTGCAATACTCCGATACTGCAATACTGCAATAAGCAGGACAATACTCCAGTATATATGTCTCGGCATTCACCATGGAAGTAAAGTGTGGAGTATGAAAACAGAAAAGGTCGATGTGATTCCACGGCTCTCATCTCAACCCCATTGAAAATGTGTGGAGTATGATGGCGAAGATTATATATAGTCAAAATAAACAATACTATCATGAGAATGATCTGCAAGTCGCATTGTGAATGTTTGGGACAAAACCATAGAAGATTTTTAAAAAAATGAATGATACGAAGCCTGACAGAATCCTAGAGATTATGAAGAAGAAAGGAGGACCAACACATTTTAGTTTCGGAGATTTTTTAATTATTTCAATCTAGAGTTTATATTTTCTTTATACGTGGAATGGAAATTTTTGTTTAATTAAGAATCTACTCAAAATTTGTGGATTTTTTAAATGTCACCAGCATTTATTTATGCTTATTAACTTAAAAAAAAATTGAGATGCTAAACAATCATCTCAATAAAAAGTTATTGCATTATTCTGTCTGAGTTTATATTTTCTTGACAGAGTGTACTTAGCTACAGTTAAAGAATCTAATACTGTTGTCAATGAAACAATGTAAAAAAAAAAAAAAAATCATTGTAAACTAATGCGTCGAAATAGAAATGTTGAATAAAAAAATGGGTTTAAAAATGATCATCAAAATAGCATCTGAGATATAAGCAATTCCAAACAGGGTGGTTCTTTGTTAAAAGTGCCTCCGCTATTCCCCCAACGGTGTGTGGAACCGATTTCTTCTTCTTCTTCCATAAATGTTTATCTTTAATGTGCAAACTCTATATTCTACTCTGCCTGTGCACAATTCATGTATCAGCCAATATTAATAAATCATTTTTCAACTTTGTTATTATAATTTTAATACTAAAATGGGAATAATACTAAATAGGAAGTATCACAATGCAGCACGAATTTAACAAAAAATAAGCAAATGCTGTGAAACGGAACAACCAAAAAGGGAAAACTTTTACTCCACAAAGAATAAAACTGACATCCCTGATAGGTACCTGGTACTCGAAATAACGTATCTTCAGCGAAAAAGACAAAAGTGAAAGGAAAAAGAAAGAAGATGCTATATAGGCAATTTTGCGACGCAATTGAATATCATGGAGCTGCTTATACAGTCTATTGTAATGCTGCACGTCTCTGAATTTAAAAGAGAATACCTTGATAACCGAAAATGAAAAATTGCGTGTAGGTGCATGAAAAAAAAAATCCATGGAAGTTCTCTATGATTTTAACCATAAAAATGGAATAGAAAAATTCATGCTACGTAGAGAGAAGAGGCTTACAAATTAATTGATTGTATGGATGAAAATTTATGACTTTACATTTTAATTGAATTTTATCGAGAAAGAGAGAGGGTCGGTCTTTGAGACATTCCTATCCCACTTATTGATGATCTTAAAGAATCCCAAGTCAATATTTCAAAAATCCAAATTTTTTGCGGACGACGCACAGACTTCCAGATTTCAATAAGGAACTGCGAGGGCTGTTCAAGAATTAATAATAATAATAATAAAATTATTTATTTATTTCAAGTATACACTATAACACAATCGTCAGATTTAAAGGACAAATTAAAAATCCTTTCAAATAAACATTCACAATTAAATATAGTACTCCAATATTTGGAAGCCCCATCAGGGCTTGTTTGGAAAAATAAGGCCCTATAGACAAGCCAATTAGTTTACAAAATAATATCGTAAACGTACAATAATCTACAATAAATTTCAAAAATTGATATGAGAAGGAAAATTCTTTCAGGAAAATTATATACATCCAAGCATACCTGTTTTACATACCCCTTCCAACAGAAAAACTAATTTAATTAAGATTTTTTTTTCTTTTTCATATACAGAAAATTTTTATTTAGTAAAAACTAGGCCATCCCGCAACATAACAGTAAATTAGTCTATTAAATAGTAAATATTATTCCCTCCACCACCCCCCGGACTTATTATCTTAAATATATTATGGCCCGTAGATTAAGTTTGAATAAAATCCGTTAAACCAACGGCTACAACAATGGTATTCAATATTCACCACGCGAAACTCATTTTCATACAACAATTCATGCAACAATGCGTTTTTTGCGGACAAAAAAATAATAATTCTTTTTAGTAATAGTAATGAAATAATATTATTATTAACAATAATACATAAATATTTAATAATAATCATCAATCAAAAATAACATTAGTATATAAGGAAAATTTTTACAAGAATATTCTTATATCCAAATCTGAGTTTACATTACATTCAAATTATTTTGTGCATTCTTCCAATATAAAAAAAACTTGATTTAATCAAATTAAAGTAAGTTAACTTAAGTATCTATTCTGGTATATTATTAAATAGGTCTGGGATATAGAACTGTCTTTCTCGTTTTCCATAAATATTAAAAATTTGAGGTATATCAAATTTTATGTTTTTTCGTGACGAGTATTCTGGCTTCCTGCTTTATAGATAGTTTTCCAAAAAGTAATTTTGAGTAAATACTATATATTCAAATAATGTTTCGTGAATATAAATATGGTTGCATCCCAATAAAGGATATATACAGTTAAACCCCGATATGACATTGTTCAAGAATTTTTGCCTCCTGGTCCGTAACTTTTTGTATCTGATACTTACATTTGTCCTCTATGTAATGCACTATTCACTTTTCGACATAGTCCCTATCCCTTTCCACGCGTGACTAGTTGGGTGAACCCGTCGGAGAGGAATTCCAGGGTTGTTGTCGACACGAGGATTGAATGGCACAATAACGCCCGCCCGCACACGATCGCCAGAGATTTTGCAGCGCCTACAGTTCAAACATGAAAGAATTTGCACCTTGCGACTTTCACCACTTCCCAAAGAAGAAAGAGCACCTTAATAGAAATGAGTTGCGTTCTGACGACGAGGTGAAAGATGCCTTTCAATCCTCGTGTCGACAACAGCTCGAGAATTCCTCTCCGACGGGTTCACCCGACTAGTCACGCGTTGGCGCAATGCGTGGAAAGGGATGGGGAATATATCGAAAAGTGAATAATGCATTACATAGAGGACAAATTTAAGTATCAGATACAAAAAGAATTTTGAAAATCGGTTAACAAATAAAAAAGTTACGAACCAGGAGGCAAAAATTCTTGAACAACCCTCGTACATTAACCGTCATTTGTTTTGTTTATGAACTTTTCCGCTTGAGCAATAAATAAACAAAAACCTATATACATTCGGTAATACACGATAAAAATATTATACGACGCCTACGAGGGTTGCTGGCGTGTATACGTGAACGTATATTTAGTACCCTCTAGTCTTGGGAGATATACATTTATTTTTGTTGTTTTCAATCAATATTATAGGATGTTGTGATTTTAATAAAGTGACGTCTTAAAGAATTTGTAAAAAAATTACGAAACACCTAACCTTATTCCTGTTTAAAAGTATCACTCAATTACAAGAATTCGTAGCAATTCGCATTGTGACCATGCCATGCAAAGCTTTCTTAGAAGTCGAAGATTCTTGGAATAGAAATTTTCTTGGAAATTATGAAGGAAAAAAAAATAAAAACTTTTATTTTAACAGCACGTGCTGATAATAGCTGGTCTCCCAGAAGGTTAAGTGAGTTCGAGTGAAAGGCGGAAAAGCGGATTCTTGACGGTGGGTCTTACTTATTGAAGATATCGTTCTTTCGAAGCAATCGAAAGGCGATGACCTAGGTCCGAGGGTAATATTAGGGGGTTGAGTACGCGGGTGGGATTTAATTACTCATTAAATTCGAATACTTGAGACCCCCTCAAAGAGTCCCTTTACAGGACTGGGGACTCCGAATCTAGCCTCAGCATCTTTCGCTTCTACTTACCACTTGGGAGTCACCTAGAAAGGTTTCTGGTGACGGGCTGGTGGGCATTAATCTTGCATCTGCAACATAAAATCAAATCTGTACATGGAAAAGAAAATTATTCTATTTAGGGTACGAGTACCAAACTCGATAGGAATAATGTTCAGATTTTGGTACAGAGGAAATATGTGCCGGCCTGAAAAGAAGCATATCAGGAGAGGTAACAGACATGCCCCATGGAGATACTTCGTATAGCCGTATAGCATGGTCGATTAATGTACATTTTTTCAATGGAGTTCTATATGATCATCCGAATAATGATCAACATTTTTTCGAATAAAAACCTCTATAAGCATGTGAAACTCTGATACCTACAGACTGTTCTGAACACTAATGAGCGCCATTTCGAGAACGTTTTGTAGTCTAATAGACGCTACAAAACAAAAACTGGCCATATTGTATGTTATGGCAACGCATTGTGATTCAATGGAATTGCCTATTTCATTAATCCTCTTCTGGCAATAGGCGCCTTCGGCAATCAGCATTTGCCATTGCATTCTGACTGAATTGGCAAATCTAGTTTTCTATCTATCTAGAACTTTAGGCAATTCGTAACACTGGCGACCTCTGAATTCAGATACTCAGATCTTCGTCAGTCTCCTTTTCATTCGCTGTGCAACATTTGATGAACATGGCAACGCCATCTTTGTCAGCTTCGCTTCGTGCATTCGGCAATTACGTCAGATTCACTCAGACTATTCTCAGATGCAATCAGATGTCACGTGACCACTTCAGAAGTTCTGACAAGCTCTGAAGGCGCCCAATGTCCTTGGCCATGTTCACATTATAGTTCCTGTTCGTGCGATCTCTCGTTTTCCACATAGAGACTGTTACTTAGGAAAAATTCTAATTATAACTAGAGCCTTGTAAGCATTGCCTGAAATTCTGAAATGTCCTGAAGCGAAGTCGCAGGATGGGCACAAAAGAGAAGATCTGCAGCAACAAATCCAAGGCTGGAGTAAACGTCTAAATCAATTTGCACTACACCTAAACACGGCCAAAACAGAATACCTGGATTCCTGCGGCACTGATGGAACCATCCAAGTTAATGATGATCTGAAAAAGGCGGATGTGTTCTATTAACTTCGGTCGAATCTACAAAATGATGGCAACAAAGAAGAGTTAAAATCTGTATAGAAGTAAGAGCTTTTGTGTTTTATGTGATAAGAAAACGCCAATATACCTATAAATCAAACATTTACCGGGCAATGGTGCGCCCGCTTTCCCTATATGGAATTGAGTGTCGGCCAGCACAAAAATGGCTGAAAAGATACTCCATGCCATGGTTCGATGGACTCTAGGCATCTCCCTATTTGACCAAATTAGGAATGACATTCGCCAATGCGCCAATCAATGAAAAGATGCTTGAAGGACGTTTACGATAGTACGGTCATGTAAGACGAGTAACCCGAGACCGTGTGAGTGGCTTTGCCTACCACCTTGAAACACGTGGTAGCATCCAGTGGTAGATATTCAACATGGATATGAAAACTAAACACCGACGCTCTGATGGTGCAGCTGACCGTGTGAAGTGGTCACAGATCGAACAGCTAGGAAGGGAAAGAAGAAATAGATAAGATCCTCCTCTAGTGAACACTGGACCCAGTATAAAATAGTAAACCGAAACAAGTCCAATTTCTCTCCAGTTTGGTTTTATGCTTCTAGGGTAGATACAAGCGACAGTTCAGTTTTTATTACCAACGCTCGAAGTCAGCCTGTCTACTGAAGCAACTGATGATTGATTGCAATACCGGAAAAGAGCGCTTTAAAAACTATGCCCGACATAACTATAAGAATTACATGTATTCACTAGTTTCCCATAAATCTTATGGGCGCGGCCATGTTGGCTGGCCCCGCCCATCCGCCATTTCTGCAATGTGCGTTTGTGTGCAAGTCAACTAAAGCACAGGTTATTTCTTCGTTTTTGCACCTTTACTGTGATTGAAGTGATTTACCAACCAATGGCTTTCATTGAACTTGGAGGTAAGTTGTGTCTTTCTTAACTACTAAATTAGTACATTATTAGACCACTATTACTACAACATGGATTTTTAATTTATTAACTCATCCCTTAAATTTTTAAAAATTAATTTAGAATAGTAATCATCCATTCATTTATTAACCACAGGATGGTTGGAGTATGTAAAGAGTACAAATAATACAAACAAAAACTTTAATAAAAGCAAAAATATGATTTCTGAAATTCCACATCCAAATAGCATCAAACGCTGGATGGGTGGAAAACTTGGCCTAAAACCACTCATGAATACATTGATCAACAATTGAAGAATATTTATTCAAATTAAAAAAACAACTACCACTGCATTTTTTCCTGGTGTGTAGTTTTTTCTTTGTGACATTCACGAAGAGAAAAGACGTTGGATTGCCGCGTTACAGTCTTCTTCCTTCCACATCTTCAACTTTCTCCAGTTGTTTTTGCATCCCACCACTGCACAACATGTTCCACTAGACCTCGAAGCCATATTTAATAGTATTAAACGTTAACAGAACGTGTAACAACGATTTTTTCTCCTACACACAAGCCAAACAAACTCACATTTCACATTGCAGTAATGGCCAAAACCTGCAGCGCCCTCGCGGGACAGTTGGCGCGACTATTTTAGGAAACTAGTGAATTAAGCCCATCGAGCCTGATCTCCTCAAAATCAACGCACTGACCACGGCAATAAGCCCCTGGATAACTGCGGAATAACTGAACCGACCCTATCTTACAGGTCCTGAGAAATAAGACTGAGATACACGCACTTACGAGGAGTCGGTTTGGATCTTTTAAGAATAAGGTGCGACCAGAAATTATAAAGTCACTTGCATTATGTAAAAAAAAATTAATCACAACGTCGTGATTACAATACATATACAAAAAGGCAATTATAAAACAAGTGACAAGAGATAACATGTCAACTTGAGCTGCGGCACGTTGTAAAGATATCCCCATTGGAAGGACGAGGTCAACCAGCACTCCTTCCCAGGCACAAACAAATGAAACTACTTTGGGCATGAGAAATAATGTTTCGGACAACACACTAGCAGAAGATGATGGAGCGATGACAAAGTGGACGGTCCAGATTGATGTTAGGGCATGGTCTGTCACTCATTTTTCGTTTAGGGAGCAGTCCAATTTGCCATTTATTCCAGTTGCAAAGCATATCGGAGGATCTTAATTTGAGTTCCAACAAAACAATGCTCCAGTTCGCAAAGCAAGGTCGACTTTTGAGTGGTTCCTCGCTAATAGGATACAAGTAATGAATTGGACTCCCATGTTACTTGATCGAAACCCTGTAGAAAATGTTTGGGATTGCTTAGCAAGAGTTGTTTATGCAAATTACTTTAACTGGAGAACTGAGGGTTCTAATCATAAAAAGCTGGGAAAATATCGACCTAAGCTATTACATGTAAAATCAATGCCTAATTGAGAAAAACTCTCGATTTATTGGATATTAAACAACCTGGCATTATCATTTTTGGCCGCACCTTCATTAACCAGAGAAGCGTTCCCTTTTCAACGTTTAATTCGCTCAAACCTAAAACCCTCCAAAACAACTGGGGATCATATAGGCCATGTACCATGTCAATTTTATGAAAGCGAACATACCATAAGGTACATAAACTATCCGAAAAGAAGCCCTATCTCAACAACCGGTGTCCCGATTTGGACGAAATCAGCCCTTTTTAGAAATGGTACCCTTTCTCCCAAAACTTGTGTACGGTCTTGGTAGTACATCGGTAACATACGAATAAATGTCGTTCGAAGTCCTTTCGTCTCGTGTGCTTTTGACGCCATCTGCGACTGTTTCCTACGTATCCACACTTACATAGAGGTATGGGTGTAGGTGTTTGTGTGAAGGAGGCCTCTCTGGTTTCTGTATTTAAAGAGGCGAATTGTATTTTCCTTTCCGTCTCCCGGGAAGGGATCGAGGATTACAGCAACAATTGTCAATATTGACATTTCCACCTCCGCAACTCGTGGCACGTGACACATGAAGGAGAAGTGAATTAGAAATGGAGACCCCCGGGAGGTAAGAGAGAGGTAGGGGTGCGTGCGTCGCTCTCTTTTGTTCCGTGTTCGACCGCCTGATTGGATGAAAGTGCGCGTGCCGAGGCTCGTGTCGTGCACGCACCGCTGACGTCACAAACGCCGTCGCCTTTTTTTCGGGGGGGGGGGGGGGGGGAGGGGAGGGGGAATGGTTTCAGGAGAGAGGGAAACGCGGAGTGCAAAGGCCGACCAGCCACCGGAGAAAGCGGATCGGCGCCTTTTATGGGCGGAGTGAGCGAGGAGAGTGAGCAGCCGCCGACGATGCCAGCCACGGGGGAGACGGCCCAGCTGTTGCTCTTCGACGCTAAGGACGAGTTGCCGGACCGTCTATTAAAGCCTGAGATCAAAGAAGAGGCTGTGGAGGATGATGACAACGACGACGATGATGATGATGAGGAAGAAGAGGAGGAATTGGATGAGGAAGGAGAAGATGTGATAATCGACGGCGACGACGACGTCCTCCTCCCGCTCAAAAAGCAGTGGAGGGGCCGCCGCAAGAGCGTCGACAGTTGCTGCTCTCTCGGAGGTGACAGCGAGGCCTCTCAATCGACGACGACGACGGCGGCGGCGGACTCCCCGTGCTCCAAGAAGAAGAAGCGTTACAGCAAATCGCGGCTGCGCGTCCGGAGCCCGGCCTGCATCATGCGGCTCAAGCGGACGCGCCGCATGAAGGCCAATGACCGGGAGCGCAACCGCATGCACATGCTCAACCATGCCCTCGACCGACTCCGCTGCGTCCTGCCCAATTTCCCGGACGACACCAAGCTCACCAAGATTGAGACGCTGCGCTTCGCGCACAACTACATCTGGGCCCTGAGCGAGACCCTCAAGCTGTGCGACTCGCAGCACGAGCGGCAGGGCGTCGAGATCGGCGGGATCATCGGGAGCAACGGCGGAGTGGGATCGACGACCCACTTCAAAGACTTTCCGGCGCTCTCTCAGCATGATTTCCGGTCCAGCGTCATGAGTTCCAGCCAGCCGTGTGCCTACAGCGTGGCCGCGACGTGCGCCGCCTGGGCCAATTCGAGATCTGCTTCTCTGCCGTCGCTTCCGCTGAGCCCATCCGACTCGTCCATGTCCGGATCCGAGAACTTTGCTCCCTGACATCGGACGATGCGTCGTCGCCACGGCAACAACAACGCCAAACATCCATCATCATTGCCCAGGTGAATTGCATTCCATTTAAACTTAGCCAAATTCCATCCAAAATAAGAAAAAAAAACTCTGTAACATAGTGACTTTCCCATTAACTCTTTCTTATTTATTTTACTATTTACATAAAGAGAGAGAGAGAGATAATGTTATCTATTTTATAATGAAATCTATTTTCTTATAACATAGAAATCTAGTTTTTCTACTACCAAAGGACATTTTTTTGAACTCTTCCAAAGTTTTATTTTAACTAATGGCAAAACTTAACTAGTCCTTTATATATAAATAGAAAGTTTATATATATTATATAAAAAAAAAAAAAAAAACAAAACTGTACAAAAGGTGATTTTCGAGTGAAGGCGAACTTGTTTAAAACAAACTTTACACTTGGACTTGTGTCCGTGCTACGAATACCAGAAAGACCTTTCCCTCTCAAAGAACTCTTAAAGCATAGAATATACGAGTGTCAAATGTTATTACTGAGCATTTATGATTTAATTTATTTATTTATTTATTTATTTATTTATCAGTTCTCTAACGAGAAGGGTCATGAGTGTTGTCGCTGGAATTCTGACCAAAACGCGTTTCGGCTCTACGCCATCGTCCGTTAAGAAACGTGAAGTGCCGAGTCTAGACTTGAGGGGCCGTGGAGGTTGTATAAGATAATTGAAAACAATAATTAAAGCTATGTCTAAAAAGTCCAACCGATGCACAAAACGCATGATACGTTCACGATGACTCATGCTTGCCATTGTATTTTGTTATTATTTATTTATTTATTTATTTAGTTGCATTCCGGATAGTAAATTAGAGAAGGTGTAGTTTATAATTGGGAAAACAATATGAAAACAATAGATAACAATATAAATAGTTAATAGGAGTTCGGAATTGTTTAGTTGCTCTCGAGTAAAACTCTAGTCTTGATCCAATATATTCTGTAATTATTGACTGGTTTTTGGTGGTAATGCTGTTTTGAATCTTTGCATCCACTTGTTGTCGTATTGATGATGGTAGGTCGTTCCATAAATAGATGGCATTTTAGGGGAAATGGTTGGAAAGATATTATTATCTTCTCTTTAATAAGATTGAATGATTAAAAAGGTCAGTCACGAAACTTGTGGCATCGGTCGAACTTTTTTTTTTTAGACACGGCCTAATTGTCGTTTTAAAATTTTCTTTATCACCTCAACGCAACAATTATAGTCCGTCCAATGGAAGAAAGGAAAATTAGACATTGTTGCAAAGGAAAATTAACTGAAAACGCCCAGGTTTTCTTTCTTTGGACAGATACAAACTAAAAAGACAAACAAAAATTTCCCGCCAAAATAACAACCTGTAAGAAATTTTAAAAGTTAAAACAATTTTTTTTGGAAAGTTCATATTTTTTTGTGTGATTAAAAAAATATAATTTATTTTTATAAACGGGGAGAAAAAGAATAAAATAAATAAATAAATAAATAATAAAATTGCTTATTTGATATTATTTATTTATTTATTTAATTGACATTGACAATAATATAAAAACAAAAAAATGAGTAAAATATGGGATACGTATTGATCAAACAGAATAGATTAAATACAAAGGTTTATTGTATAAAAGAATACTTATGTACAGAAGAAAGGTGCCCAAAAGACCTGGAGGCATCCTTCATATATTTTGAGATTAATATACATAGATATTAAATAAACTATAATAAGTTAATTGTATATTTTAATTACTGGTTGTTATTTTGGAGGCAATTTTTTTTATTTGTCTTTTTTTAGTTTAATTGCTATGTTGAGGCAATAAGGAAAATTTTTATGTTAAAAAACTTTTGCTGGGTAAGCTACTAATCATACTAATTCTAAATTAAAACGCGTACAGTGAGGACCATTTCTCTCCTTTGTCCCCGAGTTTTACTTCAGACATGGCATGCAAAGAAGACAAAGATGTAAAAATATTCATAATATCCTCCTTTCTTTACATAAACGACATATTTATTCTCACATATGTAAAGAAATGGTAAGGCAGGCATAAAAATGCTGCACTACCATGGTCTAGAACCGAACTGCGTCTTGGGACAAATATCAATTTTTGTTGCAACTAGAACCTACAGTTAACTTTGCAGTGAAGGAAGAACTGTAATATGGAATTACCCGTAAAAGAAGAAAGAGTAAGGTATAGATAAATGGAAGAGAAATTGATGTATTTACTTTGTATAATGTTTTCAATAAATAATAATATATACTAGAAACTCTATCGTTGCCTCTAGTACAACATTCTTCATTGCAAAGTTAACTTGAGATTGACTATAGCCTTTTCTGTGATCACTGCAACAGAAAACTAACAAATGCCAAAGAGAGTTATTATTTATTGAAAAATTTATAGCTTCCATTGTTCATTAGATCTCAAAGAATCAACTCCACTATTAATATAAAATCTGGCTGGCTGTCAATCTGCAAAATTCAAATTTTTAACATAATCTTAACACGACTTTAGTGACCCTTCCTTGTTAGAACGAGTGTTATTAATATTTTCCCTTCTTATTTTGTGGACTATTTTTACATTTTTATTTCTACACGAGTTGAATTTAAACATTAAAAAAATAAAAG
>JAHWFO010004564.1:803472-829416 GCA_023313115.1 Rhysida immarginata
GTTCCCATAAATCCCCGCATTGTGCCGACGAAGACGAAGGGGAGGGGCTGAAACGAGGCGGACACAATGCGGGGATTTATGGGAACAAAACGGCCCTCGGTGGGGGTCGCGTGCCGCGTGCGGTCACCTGCTCCAGCGCGACTGGTCCGCCCGCGGGGGTCCCGGGGCAGCCAATCGGGGGCCTTGTGCGGCGGCAGCCACGTGTGACGTCGGCGTCCGAGCGAAACAACGCTGGCTCCTCCTACTCCAACTCGAGGGTCCGGGGACGAACCCCCGACCCGTCGTCGATCGCTTGGGAGGGGATTTCAACCGTTATCGTTAAAGGATAAGCCATCCGTGCCAACGATAGAGTCCGTTTAATTGGGAGGCACAGCAAAGTCTGCTTGACAGCACAAAAATGAGAATAAGCAACAAAAATCTGTGGTTACTTACAGTAAAGTGAAGAAAGGAATCACCTGAAATGGAAAATGGGCTAACTACAATAATTTCTCTTTCTTCGCTTTACTCGACTAATTACAGGATAATGTAAAAGCAGAAATAAATGAAAAGGGAACATTAAGAAATTGTGGCTACAACCTCGTGGTCGTTTGGGATTTTTTTCCGAAAAAACGCGACGCTCGTGGCGGGTTTCCGAACTATACTCAATGAAGAATTGGCTGAAAGAACAGCAAATTTCTGTCCTAAAATGGTATCAAATAGTCCAGATAAAACTAGAAACATTTCAGCGCTTACTCCGATTTACGCACTTTCCGTCATGTTCCTGGTAAAAGTCTTCACTTGACTAATCTAAGGCAGCCGTGCCACAGAATAAAAAAAGAAATAACATACTTCTTTCTTACTCAGTGGCCGTGCTTAACATATTAAGCTGGATTAACAAATGTTGTCTGGGAGAAGAATCAAGCTTAGCGCCACCACGAAAGAAGCATCCTACCTCAAAGCGCACTACTGAAGCGATAAAGAAAGTCAAGGCAGCAACGAAGTCCCTAAACTCAATACAGCATATGGAGTAGCACACGCAACTTTTAAGCCGCATTAATAATCTAGATTTGCAAATGGAACAAAGGCGCAAGGGCAATGTTCATAATTTTTTGCCCCACCATATAACAGAGCGCAAGGTAAACGTGCGGAATAGAGCACTAAATGTAAACACCTTTATCTATTGCTCTAGTGCGGAAATTGTATGAGCGACATCTGGTGGGAGGAAAGTGGAAAAAAATGGTAACCTTAGACGAAGTATGGATCTACTTAAGCCAAAAAAGGATCTAAAGGCCGCGGAAACTTTGTGCAAGACAATGCAAGGAATCTTTTTTTAAAGGATTTAAGCGAGGCGAACACGTATCAACTTTTAGTCAAAAAAGTTGGTAAAATTTCTGTCAACGTCAATTGCTGATGAACGTTAGCATGCGAGCACGCAGACAAATTTCCTCAATCTGTTGACTCTAGTGGCATTGAGCTGGACGGTAGCTTTTTCTTGCGCATGCACTGTTTCTGTACTTGATGAACCAATATCCAATGAGCGGAGCACCCACAATCCTCATTGCAAGCTCTGCAACAAGACGATTGACTCTTCTAATGTTTGTTGCTTCCAAATAATCATCTGATACAAAGTAAGGCGTGGATTCCACATGCGTAAAAACAGCGGCAGAAACCACTAGACAGAAAATATTCCGATATCACTTCCTGCTGCCCAATAGAAAATCCTCTTAATCTTTGTAGGCTATGACTCAATCCAATTCGAAAAAACCGGAGTTTTTTGTCGGGCAGACAGATGAAAGCAGGAAGTGATGTCAAAAAGTTTTCTGCTTTGTGGTATCTGCCTTTGTTTTTACGCATGTGGAATCCACGCCCAAGTGTTTCCATCAATCCAGATAGTGTTCAATGTAACGTCCACTTGCACCATGACATTTCAACAATGTCTGGTTGTTGCATGATAATTTTGCCTGGCCTCACCAAAGCAGAGAACCATGTTAATCATTTCCTGGTTAGTATACTGTGCCATCTTGCTTTGCTCTGATTTTTTCTCAGCTTAAACATGCCTTCCTTTTTATACCAATCGCACAGGAAACTGGTGACTTTATGGTAAATTGTGGAACTCTCCGGAACAGGATGAGGATGGTACATGAAATAATTTGCATGCTTGGCAAATGGTATTCATGCTTGGCAAATGGTGATTACTTCCGAGACTTGAACCCACGATCTTTGGACTCTGTTCCTCTTGTTTCCTCCTATGAGCCACTCATCCCTTGCCTCAATCTTGACAGGAATCAAGGTTTTATTGTTGCAGAGCTTGCAATGAGGATTGTGCGTGATCCGCTCATCGGATTTTGGTGAATTTTTTTTGTTTTGTTTGGAATTTGTTGTTGAACAAATATGCACTTGGAATTTTTTATGTATCTCTTACGGTTTTCGAGATAGAATTTGGATGTGTCCTAATTTGCAAATCTGAGATCATGAAAGGTGCCTCCATCAGAGAGAGCACCCTCAAATTCCTATTCTTTCCATGTATTGGAATTTCCATAACTACATTGGTATCCAAGATAGAAAGGGGTAACAGACTTTTGACTATAAGGCGCCAATATAAACCTTGTACCATAATATTTAATAACTTTTGACCACTAACTCTAGCTTGAGTCTAGTTACAATGGGGTGCTTCGTAACTCCAAAACTTGAATTCCAAATAAAAAAAAAAGTTATTAATAGAATGGTCTCAATTAGAATGATCTATCGTAATCTAATTTCCTGCCAAATACTTTTGTAAGGCTTCTTTCCTAGGCTTCAGTCTCTTAACAAGTGAACGCTTGTATCTAAACTGAGTACATCGCCGAGTAGACCTCAGCCATTTCCGATGCAAATCGGTGACGAGAACGAGAAACTTTGCGTGGGATCACATTCCAATCCTTGATTCTCACATTTTTTTTTTTAACAAAAGAAAGTTGCCCAACTACAATGGAAAATGGGGTCTTTTTTTCGGTGGGTTTATCACTAAAGTTGTGTAAAAACTCACGTAGATTTTGCCACGACCATTGAAACGACAGACGAGGCCATTAGTAGAAATGAAAGGATAAAACGAGAACAGAACGATGTGCAAATACAATATGAGCTCCATTTTGTTTCTTTTTATCTTTTGCAATAATGTAATCGCAATAATCTCGGTGCAAATGATTATCGTCGTTATGATGTGGGAGAGAACGACGATGACGAAATGGCCTCGCTAAAATCGTTTAAGCGCCCTCTATGAAAATAAAACTTTTTCCATTTATTCACAAGGAAGGTGAATAAAGTTTGAGTCTAGAATAGTGATTACCCTTTCTGAAAAGGTAATTTTTCTCAAAAGTATTCAAAAATTTCTATGAGAGGGGTTCGGTACCCGTCGCCGATGGAAAGATTAACCGTAAAGTAACCAACATTTTTAATATTCAAATGTCAATTTATTAAAACTGTTTATTCTTGTTTCGTTATCGGCTTATATAATCTTCTTCCTATAATGCTTCTCGAGAGCACTTTATCGACAATAACATCCCCATGTCCTGTAACGTTGTTATCCTAATATGGAGAATCAACGTTCCCTAATATGAGGGATTTTCGAGTGAAACTAATTAACTGTGTTCTTTAATTACAATGAAACTACTATCAGAAAAGGTCGCTTAATAAAGCAATAAATGCAACGAGGTCAGTAGGTCTGCAGAAGTAAAGAAATAAACAATGTGATCAGAAGTTTTCTGACACCTGTTAAAGTGTGGTTCCCACATGCGTAAAAACAACGGCAGAAATACAAGGCAGAAAAAATTTATGATGTCACTTCCTGCTTTCGTCTCTTCTGCCCGACCGAAAATTTCTGCTTTTTGGAGTTGGGTTGAGTTCAACTTTTGTGGCAGAAGCAGGGCAGAAACCGTTGCTCAGCCAATAGAAAAAGATCTCTGCAGTGACGTCCTCTCTCTCTCACAAAATAAAAATGTCGGACACTTGTCTCACAAAGGTGTAGAGGCCAAGATAGAAAATTGATGTGGAAGCGCTAATATAAGAGGTGTGAAATATATATTTATTAATTAATTGATCAAATTAAATTGAATAAACAACAATTGAATACAAAAATACGATATGATGACTGATGAGGAACGAACGAACTGCATTCTGTGTAAAGTCGAAGCCGTGCGTTTAGATCGTTCAGGATGGCGCTTGGGTAGCAGACTTCTGCGGTCTCATCCTTTTGAGTTTCTGCCATTTGGGCCACCTCCAAGAGCAGAAAGGAAAAAGGCAGAAAAAAATACGCCCTGGTTTCTGCTCACTTGTTTTCTGCTAGTGAGAACCACGCTTCATTTAATTAAAATTAGGATGAAAAACCAATTATTTAATCTCCTGCAAGAATAACTTTAATAACCGTCAACTCTTTTTAGAACGTCCTCATATCGGGGCTCTTTCTTCAACCCTGGTCTCTTCATTCAAACCATTCCCCCATAGATTTTGCTTTGTGACAAAGAATATTGTCTTATAGGTACAGAATTAATCCAATTCTAAACTGGTCTACAATGTTTGCAGTGCAGAATGTCAACTTCAGCTCCAGACGTCAGAGTTCCTGATAGCAGACAACACCTTACCACGATTGATTTTTAGCGATTTAGCAATGTTTCATACAAGCGGTAAAGTTTCGCGATTCAATGTTCGCATATGGGACTCGAGAATGCACATCAAATTGTACACTGCTCAAGAGAATCAGGGGAAGACTTCTGAAAACATTTGTAAAATCTCAAGATCAAGACTTCCGATTTGATAAATTAGATGTGGTCTACTGAAATCACTGGGTGTTTTTTCGAGTTTCTCTTTTTTCCGTGATACAGTATTTGCACGTTAAAGCTCTGATGCAGTATTCGGACGTTTAAATGAGACAAACTGAGACATCTCAGGCTGGAGGAAGTTGTAAGAACTGTTACGCTGCTCCAAGAAGGCTACTCAATCAGGTCCGTCACCATACAGCATCAAGTGTCATCCATCAATCGTTTCCAGCAGACTGGTCGTTATTCGCGAAGGGCTGGACAAGGACGCAGACGCATAACGACAAGAATGCAGGACCGATATCAATTGCTAGAGATTTGCAAAACGACCTGTGTGCGGCATCTAAAGTGGTTGTTTCTGATCAAAGATGGTTTGAGAACTAGAAGACCGAATCATGTACCTCATCTCACGCGCCAACACAGAAGCCCGACGTCGGTTTGCCCAACAACACATCCACGGGCAGCTGGGTCAGTGGCGGCCTGTTTTCTTTACAGACGATTCCAGATTTCGCCTAACTCTTTGTGATGGACGTCAGCGAGTGTGGAGACGCTCTGGAGAGCGCTTTGCAGAAGCAACAATGCAACAGACAAACAGAATGGGATGTGGTTCAGTCGTGGTTTGGGGGGTGGGATCTCTATCAACAGCCATACTGATCTCGTTGTTATCCCAGGACGTCTCAATGGTGAAGTCTACATCAGGAACATTGTGGAAGATCACGTAATGCCTGCTGCTTATGTCGTGGGCCCTGATTTTGTTCTTATGCAGGATAATGCTCGTCCGCATACCGCACGTGCCGCTCAGGAATTTCTCCAAGAACGGAACATTCCAACATTGGACTGGCCAGCAATGAGTCCGGACATTAATCCAATCGAGCATGTGTGAGACACGCTTGAAAGAATCATAAGGCAAAGTCCAACAAGTCCACAATCACTGCGCGACCTTTCGCAGGTCCTCATTGAAGAATGGGAGAACATTCCTCGAGCAGACATCCGTCGACTTGTGCGGAACAGATGCGCAGAGGTCCTTAGAGCTCATGGAGGGAATACACGTTACTAGAGAACACTTCTAGAGAGACGTGTTTCCAGAGATGTGTTGAGGCCCCTTCTTGAGAGCAGTTTTTTCTACTTTAGTTTCACCATTTTTTTTTTTGCATTGCACCAAGCGAGATTGAGACTTAACCAGACGTTAAATAGCAGTTTAACTTAAACGCTCGTGACGACGGTTTAGCTTCATGTTTAGCGAAGCATAATGGCATTCTGAAACCGAAATATATTTTAAACTAATTGGATAAACTAATTATCAAACAGATAAATGGATAAGCTAAATAGATAAGGTAGTTGGATAAGCTAATTGGATCAGCCACTTGAATAGCTATTTGGATAAGCCATTTAGATAGGCTAATTATCAAACAGCTATTTGGATAAGCTATATGGATAAACTAATTGGATAAGCTATTTTAAAAAGATAATTGTATAAACTATTTGGATAAACTAATTATCAAACAGCTAAGTCAATACGTTATTTGGATAATCTAGTTATCAAACAGCTAATTGAAAACAATCAGCCATGTTGCCCGGAAGTTTAATTGCAGCAAAACGAACCAATCACAGTCCTTGTTACTCATATTAAGCGTGGTTCCCACATGCGTATAAACAATGGCAGAAACCACAAAGCAGAAAAGTTTTTGACGTCACTTCCTGCTTTCGTCTTTCTGCCCGACAAAAAATTCTCTTATTTTTGTACGCTGTGACTCAATCCAAATAAAAAAACAGGAGTTTTCTGTCGGGCAAAAAGACGAAAGCAGAAAGTGACGTCAAAAAGTTTTTCTGCTTTGTGGTTTCTGCCGTTGTTTTACGCATGTGGGAACCACGCTTTAGCTAACTGAGACTTTATTAGCTTGGTGCAACATTTCCCGGTTATACGACTTGACCAATCGTTAACTAACTGAAAGTTAGACCCATTTTAACTGGTATTGTTGCAACCGACCGTATGTGACTTTATATAATGGGGTTATGTACAGAACGTGTTTATGTTGCACCATTACCCGCTGATTAAGATGAGCTTAGAGAAAGAATGACGGATGAAGAAGTAAATTCTGTGCAGAAGACACTCCTCAACACGTTTGGGAAGAATTAAATATCGGATTGAAGTTGTTCGTGCAGCAGGCAGCAGGTGGAGGGCACATACAGCATTTACAATTATGACTTACTCAACAGCCTGTAAGCTATTTTCTAACTGTAACCCATATCCATTATTAAATCCAATTATTTGAAAGTGTAATTTTGATGAATATTTTTATTGAAGAAATATTTTTTTGATGAATTTTTTTTGGATGTTATTGTTGTAGATTATAGAATTTTTCATATTGAAAGCTTTTAGTGTTTTATATAATTAAATTTACTTGTCAATATTCCCTTATGTTGAGTCTGATTATTTCTTTTATTCTATAGAAAAGGTATTTTCAGATCGGAGCTCCTGAAAGCGACGTTGAGTTTTGTGACTGACAAGGTCGTTATTTTCACTAAAATCCTTTCCTTCGCAAGAGTAAGCTGAGAAAATATTTACGAAACTAAGATATTTAGTTGGTCTAAAAATAAATTTCCATCCAAGTTACATGCAAAATAGATGACACAACACGAATGATGGGAAGAACGTCATCTAACAAGGAGACAGACTCGCCTTATACATCTGCCGATATAATAATAATAATAATAATAATAATAATAATAAGTGAAGAGAATAAGGATGATGATAATGATGTGTGATGTGATTGTTTGCTTCAGCGACGCAGTTGAAAGTCGACTGAGCGTGACGGTGAAGCCGTGTCCGTTGCCATGGCGACGTCCTCAAAGGCTAGAATGGGGAATTGCTTGAAGGGGAAAGGAAGCTGATTGTGTATGGCGGGAGACGAACCATTAAAAGCCAATAATTAAGAAGCAAAAAGGAGGGAGAGAAGCCTAAGGGCGGTGACGACAACGAGGATTACGAGGGAGCTGAAGGGTTACGGGGATTAAAAGAGCGTCGGGTGCCTCCCTTGCCTTATTCAACCTTTTCCGTTCTGTTTGCGAAACACTTCAAATAAATAACGATCCCAATGTCGCCGAAGTGTTCGGATGCGATTGTTCTTACAAAAAAGGAAACAACACACGCTCCTCCATCACCCTCCTCCTTCTGTTTGGCGTCGGATCGGGGAGAAGAGAAAGGTTACAACCTAACAAATTAACCCGTTGGTGCCGCCATTGCCGTCAGTAATAGAAAGCCACGAAGGTTAGCGACGGCAGCTGCTCCTCCAACGCAAACAACAAGGAAATGAGTTCGATACACGCGTTCCATGTCCAAAGTGCTCAAATCCCAACTCAAACTCACATTGAACTCGGCATTCCTTTAAATATAAAAATTGTTAAAAATCAAATAGAAGGGAGGAGGAACGAGCAAGCATAAAATCGAATGCGTTATCCTAAAAAAGAGATAACGCCATCCCCTCGACCTTCCTCTATCTTGGCTATCGGGCAGGCACGTTCGATGCGTCCGACCAACATGAGTTTCCGGGATCTGGTTACAGACGAGCCAATTACTTTAACGAAATCTGAACCAAAGAGGACGAAGAAAGGGAGGAGGAAAAAAAAAAAAAAAAAAAAAAAAGATAAAAGCTGAAAAAGAAGGGGGACGATGGGAATGGGAGACGAGTAAGTGGCAATAGTTGCACGGGGATTACTCTCACTCGATGGAACTTTCCCAACCTTTTAAGGACCCAATTGCTCCCCCACCCTACTCTATTGCCTATCTCGTCCAGCTATCGGAGGAAACTTTTTTTCCCTTTTTCACTTACTCATTGTAAGTTGACTTAACAATGTATGGTACGCACATTTCTTAAAAAGGGCTTTCATTTAGAAAACGTTAACTAAACAATTAGTCTAGAAAAGCAAAACGTATCTAATTTATTAAGCCAACATGTTTCGATAATGTTCATGCTGCCTAAACTCGCACAATAAGATGTCATAAAAGAGAAAACAGGACTAATTTAAGCGATACGATGACTTTTCTTTATTGCCGATCCGCTTCAGAGTTACACTATCATCACGGGCTATATAGTTACAAAACGATGGCTGACAATAGATATATAGAAGGAAGAACGGTACCATTAATTAAGGCAGGGGTTAATGTTAAATGGAACGAGTCGATTTCTAGACGAGGTGAACATAATCTTAAATAATACACAAACTGTACACTTTTTACAAGGATCATTGTCTCTTTTATTGAATATCTCTTCCTTCGAGAATCGCTCACCCCTTTGTGGACCGTTTCCATTGGACTTAGAAATTTTCAGTGGCGAGTTCTTTTTGGTCCACCCTGTATAAACAACGGGATCGGAGGCCCAGCTCACCAATTCCAATCAACAGGACCGTGGACCTAATAGAGAACTTAATTTACGTTATGCGTCTGGGGGTGCAGGACGTCAAATCCTATAGATCGCCTATTACTTCAAGAATGGGGTTTTTGTCGAAATAAAAGTAATTAATCAAAAGTAAATAACACGAAATGTCAAAAAACAGTCAAAAATTAATAAAAAAAAACGTAAGAGAAAAAAATATAAAGAAACAATAAATAAACTAAACAAACAGGATTATCTTATGACTATAACAAGTACAAATATATTATTGCATGCAAATCAATCAGACAAAGAATGGTGAAAATATAAACAAAGCATGAGCAAATTCAGGTCTTAGAGTAAAAAACTACAATAGTATCTTAAAGGGCTTATTGTAGACGAAAAAAAACGATGTGAATGTCTACAATAAGCATAATTAAATCCGAATATCTAGGGATGAGCGAGAAACGTATGAGGGATTTATATTAATGTGTAATAGTAATAAAATAATAAATAAAAATTTAATTTTGTAAACTTTGAAGTTTTAAAATATTCCTGTCATCCAAATGCCCATAAAAAACGGAATGGCAAAAAAAAGATAAACATTTGACGCGTTCCCGGAGGTATTGCTGCCGGAGAGACCTTTGACATGTTGCAGGGAAGCCACTCCATTTCCCTGCCCAATTGAGAAGTGGGGTCCTTTGGGGTGGATGCTGCAGTACGTAAATGATGGTTTGCAACCAGTAAGTTTCAAAGCAAACACATACCTCGTGTAAAAAGAAACCGCGGCTCGTGTAATTATACAAGGCGATTCAGAATTTCTTACAGAAGAATCATTGCTTAATAAACAATGCTTTAGTACCCTCTAGCTACCATAGTCTTCTGTAATAAATTCTGAATCACACTGTAGAAATTTTAGTGTTTATTTTTGATTTGGTCTATACTTCAATCACCACCCATTACTTAGACAGAATAACATCAGAAGATGTATCTCCTATATAGGAATTGTTTGGTGGTGATTCCTTCCAGAGGCTATTCGATCCTCGCCTACACTCAGTCAATTCAAAAAGACCTACACTCAATTGATTTAATGTTATTTTTTTGTGTTTGATTCTTCATTGCTTGTAACCCTTTATTGTTGCTCCTCCCAGGGAACCCAACGTCGGCCCTTAGGCCATACGGGCCCTGGGGAGGGGTTTGTTTAACTCTATTAAATAAATAAATAATAAAAATTAAAGTCGGAGAGCTCTAATTAAATTAACAACTATCACACCTGTCTCCATTTTTCCACCTCCTATAAAAACAGCCGAGAAAGCCGTCTCTACAAAAACAGTCAAGATAAAGCAGCCTTTGAACTTGCAATAACAAATCAGCAAGAACAATAACTAGCAATCTTTCATCTTTCTTTTTTCGCGGACTGGTCTGGCAAAAAGGTCTTTTTGCAACATTCTTTTTGATTCAATCTTGCATACTTCGAAAGAAAGACAATTGAGAAAAAACCATTGAGAAAAAAAAACGCCCTGCCATTGAGTAATATTTATTAACACAGGCCGTTTGCACTTTCTATAGAGTTCACTAATCACATTTTGTGACACTATTCGCAGTCGTCAAAAGCTAGTGGGGCATGAACCACTCCATATCAGTTGCTTGTATTTTGAGTTATCTTGGATTGAACGCCAATAATGAAATGAAAAGGTGCTTGGTAGAGAGTGGGGGGGGGGGGGGAGATACTTCTTTTTTTGGAGGGTAATATGAATTATGAAGGATCAGAGGTTCAGTGAAAGACTTCGAGGAACTCTAAAAATTAACGAATCTATTTATAGTAGGGGAGCCCGGGGCAGGTTAACACACTTTTTTAATTATTATTTTTGTATTATTCACTAAATTTTCAGATCTATTCATTAGTTCAAATTAAAAATAGTTTTTTGATGTAATCTGACTTGTGTAAACTTGCCCCGTACTCTAGTCGGGGCAGATTTACACAATGCTTTTGTATGTTTCCACACATGTTTCAGTGAGTACAAGTGAGTCAGGATGCATATACCAATATTACCAAATAAAAATTTACAGGATACAAAATATACTGAATTAACTGTTGTAATACAGTGATCATGTGCCCACCTCTTACACTATGTGCATGGTTCGCCTTGTTACGCATGGTTTTGACTCTCTATATTGCGTAAATCTACCCCATGCTTTGGGTTATAACTAAGCCTCTAAGCTTTGTTCTTACGGTTAACAATCAACTCAGTAGCTTAAAACAACCGCAAAAGAACGGTCTAACAGGACAACCAACAAGAAGTTAATCCTCCCGAGGAAGGTATAGGAAAGTAGCGGAAGCCCTGAGATCATCTATTTTTACCCTTTTATCTCACTTTTTAACCCTCCTCCCCAATTTTATAAATCGAAAATTTGATTTCTCGAACGTAGTATTTAGAAAGTGTAAAAGAGCTCTATCTCCTTTCGTTTATCATCATTTTTGATTGAATGATATATGACATGCCATATGTTGCCATAGTTCTAAAGACCAAGTAACTGCCACCCCCATAATTCCGACCCCATTGGGGCAATTTGGCCCAAACTTCATAGTAATGTTGATATTGCTTAGAGGAATCTGCATATCGAATTTCAATCCATTATATGCATAAATATGCGTAGAATCTTTTGGTCCCCTCTAATTTCCGCCCCGGAAACTCTGACACCCAGTGGGCCAATCAAAACCAAACAAAATATTAATGGTGCACATGCCCATAGTAAGCTACATTCCGAATTTTAACTTCTACCTCAAAAAATGCGGAAATTATGAAGAGGATGGACGGCCAGACAGACAGACGGACATTGTCAAAAATAATAATGAGTTACGATGATCTAATGGTACAAATCCTATAACTGCCAATACATTAGTGGGAAAATTACTTATCAGAAGAAAAATTAGAAAAAGTTGTCTATTTCACTGTTCTCGCACGCGACTGACTCCAAACTGTTGCGAGGGTACATGGCGGTTGTAACATTTCTCCTAACTCAAAGGCAGTGTGCTCCGTCCAACGGTAAGTGAACTATAGCGAATGTGTAAACCTACCCCTGTAACAAACCTGCCCCGGTTTCCCCTATTATAAATGTGTTTATTAATGAATTTAAAAGGAGAATTTAACGGACTTTCAAGAAATCGAACATTGATGAACTTTAAAGGATTTGCTAAGAATAAGGTAAATCTCTACGTTTTCTCGGAATACTGAATAAAAGTTTTATGGAGTTTCAACGTTGATCAAAGACGCCAGCACAAGAAACTGGAATTGTTCTTCACGAATGCTGTTCATATAGCAGATATTTCATTACAATTCCATATTAATTTTACTTTAGTCTTTCACTCCGTATTGACCCTGCTAAGTTCCCCTGTTCTAATCAATAAAGTTTCGTTAAGTTGGCTCGAGTTTTTTTTTTCCCTATCCAGAGAGACGAAGACACTCGATGATATTGTACCCGGATAATACTAGGTAACCACAAAAGTTCTTGCAGTTTTTTTTGCCATAAAAGGAAGTGATACAAGATATGCAAATGAGTGTACAGTGTGGTCCAAAATCTGTCAAGGGGGGGGGGAGGCAGAAAGGTTAGCCTGTATAAATACAGGGCTGTTGGGCATTCCCATCAATCACATCTCGTGCAGGAGTGAAGACAAATGGAGGTATCGAAGGAGATGGTTAGGTGTTGTTTGCTTTATGACTTCAAGGTGGGCTTGTCAGCAGCAGCATCAAGTCGCCAAATGTGCCTTGCGTTTGCGGATGATGCTGTGAATAAACGCACCGCAAGGCATTGGTTCCAGAAATTCAGGTCGGGAGAATTTGCCATTTCTGATGAACCCCGTAGTCTGGAGTTTCTGGTGGGCTAGACACCAAATGGTTCACTGCGAGCTACTATCAACTGGCTAAACCATCACTGGAGACCTGTACTCCCAGCAGTTGGAACGTGTGCAACAGGCATTGCAGCAGAATGAGCGAGCATTGGTGAATCGCAAAGGGGTACTCTTCCATCATGACAATGCCTGGCCACTTGTGGCGCGGGTGGCCAGAGAAACCATAGTGGCACTTGGCTGGGAAACTGTCTTCCACCTTACTCACCAGATCTTGCTACAACGGATTATCACGTTTTCCATTCTCTGGACAAACATCTTCGTGGAAACTCCTACACCAATGACACAGACCTGCGAAAGGCACTCACGGACTTCTTTGAGTCCAAGACCGGCAAGTTTTACAGCCAGGGGATTGATCAACTGGAGACACGTTGGCAGAAGGCAAGAACTTTTGTGGTTCCGGAATTAAAAACGGCAAGAACTTTTGTGGTTACCTAGTACATTGAAGCCTAGAGGACAATAACGACTGTAATGCTTAAGGATTATTGAGTTTCAAATAGCTGAGAGAGAACTGCAGACTTGTTGTGAAGCGCTTGAAATGGTTACCGCTTTTGTAGATAATGCTCTTTTATGTAATGATATCTTTATGGAGGGTTAATGTACATAAATATTTTATTAACCAAGAAATGTACACACTTCTTGTGAACATCATTGAAAAGTACAACTCAAACAGTTTTTTCCGTAATATTCCGAAGTTACAGCACTTCCACGTGTGCTCCTGCAGTGACTCGCAGAATATCCATTCGATATTCGATTTCACGCCATGTATTCCGCAGCATTTCAGGCGTCACTGTTGCAATGACGGCCACAATCCTTTCCTTCAATTCATCAAGATCACGCACTTTGCTGGAGTACACGCGGTCCTTTACATATCCCCACAAGAAAAAATCGAGTGGTGTGATGTCAGGAGATCGCGGAGGCCACGAAATCGGCCCCCCGCGGCCAATCCAACGACCAGGAAATTGTTCATCCAGGTATCGCCGCACAATCGTTCCCCAGTGTGGCGGTGCACCATCCTGTTGAAAAATAACATCTGGTTGTCGTTGTTCAAGCTGCGGTATAGCATAACATTGCAGCATGTCAAGGTACGTGATGCTATTCACCGACTGCTCTGTGAAGAAGAATGGTCCAATCACTTCATTGACAGTCAACGCGCACCACACATTGACATTTGGACTGTCTCTAACATGTTCACGGACTTCATGAGGGTTCTCTGATCCCCAAATGCGACAGTTGTGTCTGTTCACACGCCCGGAAACATGAAATGTTGACTCATCTGAGAAAGCCACTTTATCCAAGAACGTGTTGTCCACATCAATTTTGTGCAGAATGAGCTCCGCGAATGCAAACCGTTGCGGTTTATCGTCGGGCTTTAGTTCCTGAACAATCTGAACTTTGTAGGCATACAATTTCAAACGCTTATTGCGAGTCCCACTTTCATCACCGTAGATCGTGGGACTCGCAATTCCAGGCTGGCGCGCCGAGTTGACTTCGTAGGGCTCCGTTGGAACGCATCTCGCACCTTCTCAATGACTTCCTCACTGACGGTAGGCCTACCAGCACCTTTCTTGTGGGCTACGCTTCCAGTGTCCTTAAACTGCTGATACCACCGCTTTATGGAATCCTTTCCAGGAGCAGGTTGTCCATATTCCAAGCGGAATTGCCGTTGAACTGCTATCACGGATTTCTGCTCATGAAACCAAAGAACGCACATTGCTTTCTGCTGCACGGTCGCCATTTTCGCGTTTTGTGTTCCTACGCCAAACAGTGCTGCCGCCTGGTGGTGATAGAAACACCTGACAAACTGTTTGAGTTGTACTTTTCAATGATGTTCACAAGAAGTGTGTACATTTCTTGGTTAATAAAATATCCACTGTCATAATGTGCTTAATAATTTATGACCACCCTGTATAATTGAAAATAAGCGTATAGTTCTTTATCTTCAAGTATTTTATGAATCAATTTGAAAAGACATGAACCTAGGGTGGCACATGGGATATTAGTATTATCATCTATGGACGGCACTATAAAATGCTCACCTGTGTCTGTGATACCATGCACCACCGAGGTCCTATTTTTGTGCCAAGTGTTAATAAGCAGGTGGTCTTTGTAGCTCACAATCTTTTTGGCCCTTAAAAACGATACGATAGGGAATACTTCTAGACTGTTGGAATTTGTCGTTTTACAAGGCGGTCCAGAATTTACGATCGCATTTCGTAGCTTAGCTTTTAAACCAATTAATTTTATTTGACATAATAAAAAAGCTTCTTATACTCTATCTATTCAGTCCTCTACGGTGTGATCGACTCGTGTCTTATTCATATTTTTAGCTTCAGCGCAATAAGAACAAGAACGCGTTGATTGGCTCGAATCGCACAAAATGGCAAAGCTAAACGGCAAAGGGCTTCATTCCTAGAGCAGCCATTCGACGAAAGCCGTCCACGCATCGATAGTTATCGTCGGTGAAGATAAGCAACGCCGCCGCCCTCGCTTTCGTTAATAGCTCCAGCCCACTCACATCGATTACTCGACGACAGTGAGGGCCAAGTTTGGTGGTTCCCTTATCTTTTTCTGGCACCTCGACGCGCTCCATTTTTGGCAAACTTTCGAAAGGTCCGCCTGGCACCTTTCTCGAACGACTGCGCAATACGCAGAAGTCGGCAAACGGCTCGGCTCCAAATCGCATCACTCAACGCCGAAGGGCCCATCGCTATAATAAACTCCGCAGCAAACCGGTCCAACCCCTTCCAAGCGATTACTTTAAATATTTATCAAGCGCGATACAGCACCTTGCACAGATCGTTTCAAGTGGGTAAAAAAAGATTGTCACAAAAGTTTAAAAGCCATAACTCGTCGACCGTTATTTCCTGGGAAAAGAGAAATGGATTGGGCTCTCGTCCTGCCGATAAAATAAAATGAAATGAAAATGGACTGGTTGACAAATCTGTGAAGGGATCGATTTCTTTTTCCGAAAAACGCTGACGGAATACACTCAAAAGCTTTGTCAAAACCATTCCTTTACAGATCGATCAAACGTTCTCATTCCGTGGATTCGGGGATTTCACCACTGATCTCTTGCTGCTCGAAAGGATTTTGCTAAGAAATGGTCGAGCAGGGTCACATCAGTTTCCCACATCTCCTTTGCTTTGGGCATGACAATCCGATGAAAGTATACAAGTGGACTTTGATTGATTTAAATTATGATCGGGATTAAGCAGTTGCCCCAATAATACGAAATTGTATGCAAAATGCTAAAATTGGCCAAGCTTTACAAAAAAAAAAAAGTTAAAGGGCACGGAGTGGTAAAACCCTGAAAAAAAAAGCTGATGTTTCGGTTGCCAAAGCATTATCCTTTTCCAGCTTTTATAAGACTTTTGCCAATTTATATCCATTTCAAGAGAGGATGTGGAGAATCATGATTTTCTACGATTATAAAGAAGAGCCTAAATCAAAAAGAACTAGAGCTATGAAACTTTGATAGTAACTTTCCCGGACTCTCCATCGAAAGCATATATCACAAACTGGTATCGAAAATTTGAAAGAGAGCTAGAGTCTATGAAAAACGATTGCCGCAGTGGACGTCCTCCTGACGCAGTCACTCCGGAAAATATTCACCGTATAGAGAACATGGTCAAAGCAGACCTACGTATCACTTACCAGCATATAGAGGAGTCTCTCCACTTCGGATCGACAGCTGTCAATACCACTTTGCGAATTCAAGAATCCCCCCCCCCCCCTCGTATTGACGTCAGAGCAAAAAAAGGTAAGAGTGAAGTGGTGCCATGAAATACTCGAAAGATTCGAGCAAGGCGAATCATGATCAGTTTCCTAACTGGTGAGGAAATATAGTTTTTTAATCACTATGACTACCCTGACTAAAGAGCAATCAAAAGAGTGGGTGCATAATAAATACCCAGACTGGCTAATAAGTTTTTAGACGTTTTGAACACAACATTTATTGTGATATAACTAAATAAACAAACACACCTAACCCTCTTGATTTATCACCTTTTGCCATCTTTCAGACAAACTTTTGATACTTTTGTACCAGAAAGTCAGCGGCTGTGCCTCAAAGAATGATGAGGTACTCTTTGATCTCATCCTCAGTATGGAACTGTCTATTGCTAACAGAACGCTGCAGCGCCGTAAACAGCTGATAATCAGAAGCGGCTGGGTCAGGGCTATATGCTGGGTGAGGCAGGATTTCCCAGCCCATCGCCTTTATCAATGCGAGGTCGCCTTGAGCGATGCGCTGGTGCGTTATCATGATGGTAGTCCATAGTCTCTGTTGACAGTATTCTTGCCAAATGCCGCACATATCAATTTGTGCGTTTGTGCCAGCATTATGCTATGCAGCGCTTCTCGCAAGAGCTCCATGTTGTTGGCCATGGTTTTGTCAGTTTGTTGTTGGGAGATTATAAATGCAACATATCTATGCCAAACCCTTTCTATAACAAATAGGAAGTTCCTAGACGGTTCTATTCGAAAGTTATAGCACATTCTAGAAAAAGTCTAAAAACTTATTAGCCAACCTGATACAACATTTTGAAGGACTTTTAAATCGTCCTGTATTTTTGTATAGTAGCAACTGCGATACAAAGCATGAGTTGTGTAACATTAGTCTAAAATTGCATTGCAAAGTGCGATGCAATACCGCACAAATTGAGCCATGCTGTATACTATATAGAAACATGGAACCCTCTAACATCCACCCCAGTAGCTCTGATCTCAGTGTGTCAATCAAAACGAAACAAAATCGTGAAGTAACAATACCTATGATGAAGGGGACAGACATACAAAACATGGTAAAACATTAACATGTTGCTCCATTCTTCCGCTACTTAATAAATGACAGCAAATTGAACATCTTTCGTAAACGGAAAAGAAGAAAGAATCGCAAAAGGCATTCCAACGCGTTCTTGACTTAAACGTAACGAAATTCAAGAAACGCCTGAACGAGACAAATTTTCGTTGTCTGATTGGTTCATGTGCGCGTCAACAGCTTAGTCATTTTGCGCCCTTTTACATGACTAATATCTTTACACAATCCACAGAATTCAGTATGAATCTTTAATACGTATATTCCGGGGACAAACTCAAACATCCATGCTTAGGATTCGAGAGTTGATGGAAAGCCTACGAGACTATAGTTGAGACGTTTGCCAAATTTGGATGCCTCAAATGAGATGAGCGTTGTAATGGTAACAGGTAAATAATGGCTACTTCTTAGAATTTATCAAACAAGAAACCATGCTCAGAAGTCGACTATGTACGACGAGTGCGATTTCCTTCCTCTTTAAATTTTTTAACAAAACCACTTTTAATTACTAATCTGCATTTCACGACAGCCATCATTAACACTGCGCATGGAAATTGAACCTATTTTGTCACGACTTGGAATTTCAATTTTTTTTTTTCACCATCCCTTCGATGTCCACGCTAATTGGAACACCCTAGTGCACGCAATAAAAGAGAGCGATTATGGGAAATGGTTATCGACTCCCATTCACATAGCTTTCCTTATTAACAACTTTAGCTTGTCATTTATCTGCACATGGTGAAATAAAGTGTTCCTGCCAACTCGGTGGGGTAGCCAAATTTTGTGTCATTACAGTTTTTAATTTGACAGCTATCTTGCAAATCTGTCGACATTATCTTCACATGAGATCGCAACCAAAGCTCAAAAAGTGAAAATCAATACAAACAGAAGCTTTCAAAAAAAAGATAACTGCAACTTTAAATATAAACTACATTACGCTCAAAAAATTATATAGCCTACTTTGGTCGCAGACGACGCCCCATCAAGTCCCCAACATGCTCAACAGAAGAGTTTGAGTTATCTGACTGGCCAAGCAATGTGTCGCAATAAAGTAATAATTGAACATTACATAATTAAAAACGAGAGGTAAAAATTTGGCGACCTGAATTTGAACCAGGGACCACGAGTATCTACAGCTCGTCGCCTCTACCAACTGGGCCATCTTAATTTAATGTATCGCAACTCGGAAGCAATCCGTAGAGATACACGAAGGTTGTGGCGGGCCCCGGTGCTACGAAAGGGGACAAGGGCGAAAAGGGCCGATGAGCATAACAAACTTACGAAACATGATTCAACGATTTGAAACTACAGGAACTCAAGCACAGCAACCAGGCCGGAGACGCAAAGTGGCTAGTCAGCAACAAGTTGATCAAGTTGCAACTGCTGTTGTTGAACAGGAAATGGCGAATGTGCAGGATACCAGCAGTGCTCGGGCAATATCCCGGCACACGCAAATCTCATATTCAACATTGCGGAAGATCCTGGAAATGTTGAAGTTTCACTCGTACAAAATCTCTTCTTTACAAGAATTGCTCCCTGGCGATGCGGCCAACCGATTGGATTTTTGATTCAGATTCTTAGCACGCGTGCAAGTTGATGGTACATGGCCGTGGCATTTTATGGAGTGACGAAGCACACTTTCATTTGAACGGTGGCATTAACACACACACAAGAACCACATTTAGGCTGCGAATAATCCGCACGCTTGTGTGCAGGCGTTTCTCCACTCGCCAAAAGTGACAGTGTGGTGTGGCTTTACATCATCTTTTGTCATCGGTCCTTACTTTTACGAGGTAAATCGTGCAAGTGGACCACTGACCTGTACCATTACTGCTGACAGGTATGACGATATGCTTAAGAATGTAAGGTACAGCGCGTGTTGCGGCAACATTTCTGACAGCAGTAATTAGTCGTGCATCTCCACCGAGGTCGACAGATCTCAATCCTGGTGACTTTTGGTGGTGGGAATTTCTTAAAGGTCGAATCGAGGACATGTCCCCGATATCGCAACGTTGAAAGATCGAATAACGTTACAGGTGAGACAAATTAATTCCGATATGTTGCGAGGCGCCCTGGAAGATGTCGTATGGAGTTCTTGGAACATCACGATGAACCTCATTTGTAAGTTACAATCATTAGTTCTTAATAAAATTGATGTGTGCTGTGTCCTTTGGCATTTAATCATTCAGTATTCACACAAATACAGTTTTGCAGCGCCAAAATTTTATAGGTGGCGACTTTTGGTACTAATTTTTATTTTATTAGAAATTGAAATCCCATGGTCCACTTTGTACGCCCATCAAATTTGGTTAGGTGTCGTCCAATACTTTACTCGCTAGAGGGCTCTGGATGACCGTTTCAGAGACAGAATGACTTTATTGACAAATGGAGCAACAACCCGTACAGGTGTTCCTTTGGTAGTGTCTCGTGTACCTTGAACTCATAGCAAATGCTCAAAATGTCCACCATGAACACGGCAGCATGCTTCAGTTCTTCTCCTCAAAGAGGCACGCAAACGTTCGCAAAGACCAGCATTCTCTCGCATGTTCTCAAAGGCGTTCTCCACGCGATGGCGCAGGTTGTCCACAGTATCCACTCGTTGCGCATACACGTGCTCTTTTAGATAGCCCCAGATGCAAAAGTCCAATGGGTTCAAGTCCGGAGATCGAGGAGGCTAGGCACGTGGTCCACCCTGACCACCACTGGTGGGGTGGTGAAAGGCACCTAATGCACCATCGCAGCAACCACCTGCAGAATCGTCGTCGTGGAGGATAATCTTGTGCACGTAGGCCTTGGACCCTGTGGATATGGTATGGGTAGAGGCCATTTTCGTGCAAAATTCTCCAAGCAGTGTTCCGACTTACACCCTCTGCGATGGAGATCCGTCTTGTGCTGGTGGTTGGTTCCTGTTCCACACGCTGCAGTATGGCCTGTTCCCGTGCAGCAGCCCTAACGATTCACGGACGTCCTTCGCGGGGGTGATGTTAAATGTACCTGTGTCACGTAAACGCTGGTGAAGACGGATGAACATGCGACGATCAGTGTGCTATCGTTTTGGGTACGTGTCTCGCGCGTCTGCTGCATTCCCATTTGCCTGACCATACGTGAAATGCATAACCCGAAATTGCGAGGAGTGATCGAAAACTTCGTAGATTAAGCAAATATTTATAAATGACGTTGATTTGGTTGAATTCCTATCAAGATAGTAACTTGGCAATGTATACAGAGTTTCTTATGCTTCCTGTAACCTGCTGCAGCCATGTAGTCTCACTCAAACACAGTCCAGGCAACGAATCAGCCAGGTCTACTTCCTTCCATTTCCAAGAACAGGGCATTACATTTACATGGCAAGGGGAAGAGCTTTAGTTTCTTTGCGTATCATCATCATCATCATCATCATCATCATTTCTCGGAAACTGTGCGTTGTTCGTACTATGTTCATAGGGAGTTTTTTGATCCTTGCTATTGAATATGCATACCATTAAGTTTACGACCACGTCTTAAGGCCGGTTTCCATTTAGCGTCGGTTCGGCGTAGGTTAAGCGTCTGCGTCTTTTTTTGGAATTTTTGAAAAACGCATTCGTTTTCCAATTAGCGTCTGTTAAGCGTCTGCGTCGGTTCGGCGTCGGTCACGCGTCGTTTCAAGATCTGGCATGGCTAGATTTTTAGGCGTCTTTTTCAGGCGTCTTTTTGATCTAGCCAATCAGGTGCGATCTACTTCGCTATGGATTCTGGGTAGTTGTCTTCGCCGATTCAGATGGAGAATCATGGCTGCCGTAGCTGCTGCTCGCCGACACGGGTTCTCGCCACTTTTCCCTCGTGAGTTTATTAATAAACAGGTTATAAAAATTTCGTGAATCATTTATTTATTAAGTAAAAATGATATAGTAATAAATTCAAAGCGCTGAACCGACGCTAAATGGAAACCAGCCTTTACGGGACATCCTGTAGATAAAAGAGGATATCCACTGACTGACTCATCATCGCACAGCAAAATCTACTGGAGCCATCGACTCGAAACTCGGTGTGGTCATAGGACAGATAGCGTAGGGGCGAGCTAAGACGGGGTTTTTCGAAATTCGGATCCCCTGCCTCCCCAGGGGAGCAGAAAGGAGTTGCACGTTCGCTCGCCTGGATTCGCCACCAATGAACGCAGATCTTCGAATTTTGCAGGAAGGTTTCTAGCTACCGTGCCAAAAAAGCAGTTTCCCCGAGTTTCGATATCCGAATCTTAAGGGTGCGAAAACTGAAAAAAATCGATTTTCGGGGGTGTTTCACAAAATTTTCTGACATTTTGATGCAACTTCGCTGGGAATGAAGATAAAGCAACGCAAATCAGAGGGAAGCTTCGCGGGGATATTTCCAAAAAAACAATTTCTGTTTTTTTATTTTGGTTTTTTTTTTTTTTCGTTTTGTGAGGGGGGGCAGGAGGGCTCAAAGATTGCCCCCCCCCCCCCCCCGTTTTGTGTTTTTGCCGCCCAACTCCAATGCGGAAATGCAGAAAGCTTCAAAATTGCGCACGAGGATGTGAAAATCGATTGGGGGGGAGGGGGGGCAGAAATCCAAAAAAATCCCAAAATAAGCTTAATTTTGACGTTCGCGTCCAGTCAACCCCACTCTGTGGCAAATTCACGTACGACTTCAAATAATTTGCAAAAAAACAATTTCTGCTTTTGTTTTTTTATGTTTTACCCCTTTGCCCCTCTACGGCCCTCCGTAAAAATATGCGATTTCTCTCAGTTTTTCCAGTATTTTGCGAGTAAAACTAGGTCTAGATAAATGAAATTTGGTATGGTGATGACAATTAACGAAATCAACTGTCTGCTTAGTTTATTTTTTGATTATCTGGATCCAAGTTTCCGGTATTTTGTGTTCCGGGTTTTTGCTGGATTTTTTTTTTTTTTTGTTTTCATAAATTAACATACAAACTCGCATGTTGAAAGCTTAGCTTTTCCATTGGTCATAAAGTATGGATTTTGTTCTTTGATTTAAAATTTATTTCAAGTATCTAGGACTATTTTTCGATTTATTCTGAACTAGCTGGTATTCCCGGCGTTGCTCGGGCTCTTTTTTGAAGATATTTTGCAATTTCTAGATGTGAATATACAGAAAAATTGAACATTATTCGCACGTTTTTTCTCCGACACTTCCAAATTCACTCAGCTATAGATAACATTTCAAAGCGAGCGAAGACGAGTAGAACTACTAAAGGGCCGGTAGTTGGAGAGGCCATCCATTAGGAGCATTTTAATAGAATTCCTTTCGATTCTTCAATATGAATTCAAGCTTTTTCCATGTGTTCATTTTTTCTGTACACTCACATTCAGATTTTGCAAAATTTCATCAAAAAAGAGCCCGAGCAAGGCCGGGTATATCAGCTAGTTAAATAAATAATAAGCGTGCACTGCTTTTTAAGGTTCATCTTTATAATTAAGTTACTCAAATATTTGAACATGTATAAAATAATTTCTTTCTACTCTTTTCATTTTGATTAAGTCGTCGGGTCACTGCGAACGCAGCTAATTTCATAATCCGTGTCGCTAATGAAGTCGCTGATTGCGATTTGTGTCGTGGCGGCCGCCGCACACAAATCTCTTTGTCAACTTTTATTTATTTATTTATTTATTTATTTTCTATCCACGTGCGGTTTGTGCCAGTAGCAGCACTCGTGGGTCGGGGGATCATTCCACTTCCGCTACTAAATAGCCAAGGTCCAGCAATTGGACGCAATCCACGACCACGCATGTGCACGGTCAAATTCCCCACAAAAATTATTTACCGCACTCGAAATAAAAAGAGAAAGAGCTCTGGCTTACTACTCCCCACTCTAGGGTTAGGATGAAGGGGGTTGGGAGCTCCCACTCATAATTACATCAACAATTTATCCAGGGCTCCGCGCTCCTTTAAGGTTAAAACTTTATTGTTATTGGCATCGATCGGAATCGATCGCTCTAAACGACACAAAAACACATACACGACAGCACAGAATAAAAAACAATAAAAAGAAAAAATGGACTCGACTTTGCCCTTCAAAATGGAAGTTCCCTCAAAACCATTATCGATGACCGTCATTAAATCAATCTCACCTTATTAAACAAATGACATATATTATTATTATTAGAGCTAACTATTCGTCTCTTACAAATGAGTGATATGGAGAATAATCATTTACGCCAATGATTTGGAAAAAGACTTTGTATTAGTACAAGGGCTGGCGTGTGTATTGGGAGGGAGGGGGGTATCTCCTTTTCGGCCACCACAATCCTCCTAGGCGGTTCCTATCCATGATCACCGAGAGGGGATTCCAACCGGAGGTACAGGGTCGAGCGCGTGCCGGTCGCGTGTCTCGCAGCCAGAGATTGCAAACCAACGACACCCAACACCTCAATTAAATGGCCGACGTTTCCGATTGCGAATAAATCAAACAAAATATAAACAAACCACAAATGCCTCGCAGCAGAGAAGCCTAATTAACTTGGATGTAATTGGTTTGTTTAATTTACGACCCGTTCTAGAATTATTAGAATTTTTTTTTCGTATCCTGTAGATGGTCCCCTTATCATTCGATTCGTTTCCCCGTGAACACTACCCCCTGTATCCCCCGCAATTTTGTTTCGATTTCGAGGTTCCGCTCAAAACCGTGATTTATGGACAGGAAGCTGAGAGCAAAAGTTCAGATTAGCAAAAATCGAATTTTTTGCTTCCCAGCCTATTAGAGAAATTGACGGTCGTCCTCAAACGCTCCATCGATAACGACAATGATTTATTCCACATTGACTCATCGATGCACCTCCAACCACCCTACTCAATCCCCACATACAATAAACACATTTTGTATCATTTTTATCATTCCATATCTAGGAGAGAGAAAAAAACCTAGAATTTCCTTACTTTCTCAGACATCTAAATACAGAGTGACCCAAAAGTCAATTCACCCAAAGATATATATGAAAACCATTAGGTATACCATGCAGTGGATATTCTTTAATCAATGCGACACTGATTGAGCCTACAATAAATGTTCAAAGTGCCCGCCATTCTCCTGCTTGCACAAACGAACGCGACTGCACATATTCTTGGAAACGCATAACACGACTGTTAATGCGGAACGTTATTCCAACATATTCGAACAATTTGTAGACCATACTTAGATGATACTGAATGCAGACAAGGTTATTATCAACAGGACGGAGCTACACTTCACACCGCCCGAATCTCAATGAAACGAGTGTAATCTGTTTTTGAGTAATTTCGAAGGAAATTTGGCCATCTCGTTTACCGGGCCTTTCTTCCCCGGATTATTTCCTGTGGGGCTATTTAAAAGGCCTGGTTTATGCCAACAATCCACACGCTCTAGACGATTTGAAAACAAACATTCGCTCGGAATTCAGCGCCATTCCGGAGGACATGGTACAACGCGTTTCCAAGAATATGCGCGGCCGCGTTCTTTTGTGCAAGCAGGAGAAAGGGGGCCACCTTGAACATTTACTATATGCTCGATCAGTGTCGCATTGATTAAAGAATATCCACTGCAAATTTGACGTTGGTATGTTTAATGGTTTTCATTTTACATGTATACTGACTTTTGGATCACCCTGTAGTTTTAACGCTACACCCAACAAAAGACAGCTTCACAAACTTCCTGGATTACATCAGATACAAGATTTGTACTTGAATAAACAGGAAGGAAAGCGTCCCTTTAAAGCCTGGTTTACAAACATGCATAAACGCGATTTTCCGCTGATGATTCGGAATGTTTGTTTGATGCAACAATCACACAAAAGCACAATCGCATGCGATTTTGCATGTAAGCGAGCCTTTTATTGATCTGTATATAAAAGTAGATGAAATTTCGACCAAAGAATTCCTTATTGTTAGCCAGTTTTATCAACACCTCCTAGAAAGAAAGCCAAATAACTGAAACGTCATACATTATTACACGTAGAATAACACCACCTAAAGAGAAAGCCTGAGCGCGGAAACGTCATGCATGGTTAAAACGTCATAGGTAGTCATCTTTAATCGCATTTCAACCAATAATAAGCCCTAAATTATGACTAGGTATGATGATGTAACAAT
>JAHWFO010004564.1:829426-840089 GCA_023313115.1 Rhysida immarginata
AAAAAAAAGAAAGAAAGAAAAATTAGCAACCATCTTGCAACATTTCACTCTGCCAAAACAGTTCAACCATTTCACCCTGAGATTAGCATATCCCAGTGGGCGATTCAATTTCGCTTTAAAGTAATTTAAAATAAATTTAAAGACTTCAAATACAGGTCGAGGTTAGGCATCCATTACGACATTGAAAAGAAGAAAATAGAATTGCACTGTTGAAAACACCGTGCATTCTGAGATTTATAGGAGTGGGGGATTCGTTATGACGTCATTCCCTTTCCACGAGGGAATCGTTTGAAATGAGCCCCTTCTTGGGATGTAAATCATTACGATTGGGTCAAATAAAAGTAACACAGGAAAAAAAAGAATTATATTTGTATAAAGAGGCAATTAAAAGCCAATGCGTTAAACCTTTCTGCTGGTGGACTCCTTCACGAGGGCTTGAGTGCAGCTGCTGAATAAAGACGAAGGAGAAGCAAGCGCAAAGATGAAAAAAGGAAAAGAAAATGGCGTTTAGGGAGGGAGAGAGAGAGAGAGAGATTTCATTTGCTTGTTTGTCGCTGTGGAGGAGTGACGGTCACACTTTTCCAATCGCCATCGCAGAGACCAGTTCATCAAATCGGGTCCGTTGCCAATGGGTCACAAAATCCCTGGTTCAACACGGGGAAGGGTCTTAAATGCTTTATCCGCACGAAATGAAAGAAGGGTGGTTGGCAAAGAGAGGGAGGCGATCCGAGCGCCCAGGTGAAAGCGGGACAAAAAAGACAAAAACAAATTGAAGAACGTCAATGGAGGCGACAAAACTGACGCCCCCGAAGCCAAAACGTGAAAAGGATGTTTTTGTGTGCGCGTCAAAACTTCTCTTGTTTTAGCGCAGGTACGGCACTAAAGAGTGAACTGAGAGAGAGAGAGAGAGAGAGAGAGAGAGAGAGAGAGAGAGAGAGAGAGAGAAAGAAGAGAGAAGAGTAGAGGAGGGGGTAGGGATGGTTTTGATGGGGAAATGGGGTCGTTCTGGAAGGGACTTTTGTATTCAGGAGAGACCAAGATAGATGCGGCGCTTTCAACGCCGGACGCATGAGTGATGTCGGCCCTCCCTCGTCGACCCGGTACCCATTGTTGGGTTCGCTTCTCTCTCGCGCTCACTTCATCCCACTCTTTTCTCCCTCCCATTTTCCTTCAAGAGATCAGCTGTTTGGCGATTGAAGGCAATCACCAACGGCAAAAAAGAGGAGGGGATGGAAGGGAATATGGACAGAAATAGAGAGAGGGCCCCAAAGACTCCGAACTGGACCCTGAGGGTGAAAGGGAGGCCATGTTTATTCAGCTCCAGAAGACGTTTCTACCTCCGTCCATTCAAGGTCCAAATCGAAGGGAGAAAAGTGCCAAAAAGGAGAGAGAGAGAGAGAGAGAGAGAGAGGAGAGAGGAGAGAGAGGAGAGGGGGGAGGGTCCTGTATCCAGGGATAAGATATGTTGGCAGATGCCGCCGTGGAGTTAAGTGATTCTGGGAGAGACCACTCGACGTCCGCGGGAAGACCGGCTATAAACGTGGAAGCCAAAAAGGGGGAAAAGGAGGTGATCCAATAGGGTGTGAGGGTGGAGGACATACCCCCCGTTTCCTTACCCCCACCACTTGAGCCAACAACAGGTCGGCCACGGCTGATCCCTCCGCATCATTTTTCTTCGTTCCATTTGTGAAAAACATAAAAATCAAAACTGTTTTCAAAGTAAGCCACTCGAAAGGACAACTTCTGGAAACACCTTCTGGCTAGACTACGCCACTAGATTGATGGTTTCACGTTCACAAGACCTAGGGATATTTTTTTTTAAAAAATGCTTATGGAGGTTTTCTATTCTCTAATCATTTTTCAAAATCCACCATATCAAGCTGAACGTCACCTAGCACTAGCAGAGTCGACACAAAAATAAGCACACACAAAAAAAATTGGCATAGGGAAAGGAGCTTATAACGGCTCTAACCTTCAAAAGATATAAGGGATCCCATCGTCAATCCTAAGCTTACCTATTATTATTACAGTGAAACATCTAATCATATACCTAACTCTGCTGATCTGCCTGCTAAACCATCTGAAGAAGACCTTGGCCAGTACAGAACTGATCAGTCATTAAAATCTAAACTAATCCGATTTTAGAATATAGCCGTGTTGTATGGTCATGCGCCTAAACCATTAATCTACTAACTAAAAGTGGATAACTTCCTCTCAATAGATTATGGTCCATAACTGATTATTGTAATCAGATGGGGTTTATTAACACTTTCGTTCCTCATCAACAGGGTCAAATTAAAAGAGATCTACAGGAGTTTAATCGATACAAATCGCCCTTTAAGCCTGATATTAATTAGAAAATGGATGGAAAAATTCTGCGACCTGGATTCGAACCAGGAACCTCGACTGTCATGGTCGATGCCTCTACCAATTGGGCTATCGCAGACCCTTGTACAGCCACGCTGTCACTAAGTGTCTTATAGAAAACCAAGTTGTCAAGATGGAAAACCCAATGGGAGGCGGGCACCCGGTTCACAGATCGTGAATTTCTCCTATCCAAACCATCAGAACACACAAACATCAAGTGGCTGTACAAGTGTTTGGAGTTAGTTTCAGTTTAATTTCTTTATTTCTTATTCCTAAAATATCACCTCCAAAACAAGACATTACATCGTATACAACATTCAGCCGCCTTTAATCCTATCAAATTATCTTGCCGTAGATTCCAGTACACTGAAATAAAAACCCACCAGATAGAATGAAAATAATTATGGAGTGTCATTCACCAAATAGTACTGAAATAATAATTATCAAGAATGACACCAGTAGGCAACGAAAACGTTTATTTTATTTATTTTTTATTTATATTTTATTTATTTAACATTTGGATTCTCAATTATTCTTGATTAATTGGATGGTTCGTTAGGGTTTTGGGCGGGTCAACATCACGATCATTTTGCACCCTATTCACATGACTAAAATCTTTACTCATTAGAGCCAAACAAGAGTTTTACAAAAATAAATAAGTTCGTCTTAATGAAAGGAGTCCGTACATCTCGGATTTATTCACATTGGTTCCTTTGTATGTACGCTACAGCCATTTGTTCGGTTTTAGTTTTATTACATTTTAGTTTAAGGAACCTTCTAAGTACGAATTAATTTTTTAATGAAAAAAATACAATTTTTTTTCTGTTGGAGAGTATTTGGGCACGGAGTGTATTAGAAAATGGCTCAGCAGAAAACTTTTTCCCCCCCAAAATTTCAACATACACTAGGTTTTCGAATCTTGGGTTTTGAAGCCAATTTGAGAAAAAGAAAACTTTGAATTGGGGAAATGGTCTTAGTGAATGGTCAACCAAAATTTCCGTATACGAGGCTGTCCGAAAAGTATCCGGATTGAGGCTACAAAAAATAAAAAAAATAAAAAAAAAACAAACAAAAAAAACCAACAAAGAACTCGCTGCACCGTTTTCCTATCCGGATGACGACATTTCTGCTGATGACGTAAATGAAATTTGCAGGTGTTAAAAGTGCCGCGTGCAATTGTTGTAACACGCTAAAGCAGAACGTTTTCTCTTCTCGTCGCGTGGTGAAAATGACAAAACATTGAGCAACGGCATTGCATCAAATTTTGTTTTAAAATCGGTAATACTTCAACGGAGTGTTATGAAATGCTAAAACAAGCATTCGGCAATGATGTTATCAGGAGACTGGATGCTGCACCACGACAACGCCCCGCGCACACAGCGCACATCGTGCAGCAAATCTTGACGAAACATCATCACATCGCTCAGGTCAGGCAGCCTCCCTACTCACCTGACCTAGCTCCGTGCGACTTCTTCGCATTTCCGAAGATCAAGAAAGCGTTCAAAGGACGGAGATTTGGACGTGACAATGCAAAATGCGACGGCGGCGCTCTTGGCCACCCAAAGAAGGCATTCCGTACTTGTTTCAACCAATGGCAGCAACGCTGGGCTAAATGCGTTGCTGCAGACGGTCCTTATTTTGAAGGTGACTAAACATTTATGTGAGTTCGAACCCTTTCTTTTTTGTAGCCTCAATCCGGAAATTTTCCGGACAGGCCTCGTATAAGTAAGTGACCAATACTATGCAGCTGATTACTCCGAAACGGTAAATAGTAGAACCAAATGAAATTAGCACACTTAAAGGCACCTTAAACTGTTCCTCGACATGACGGACTCCCCGCATTAAGACAAATATTTTTTGCAAATAATTTGCTTGGCTCTGATGATCTATTTTGGAGTTATTAATGCGCCCAACTATTCCCCCAACAGAAAAGAAATTATATATTTTTTTCATTTAAAAAATTAATCCATTCTTAGAGGTTTCCTGAACTATGCATTGACGTATTTAACATGAAAATTGGTTCAGCCTTTTAAGAGATATTAATTTAAAAAAAAAAGAAAACGAAGAAATGGCTGAAGCATTCATGCCAGCGAACCGAAGTCAATAAACTCGACATGTACGGACTCCTCTCTCAGAAACGAACAATTTGTCTGCTCAGATGAGCCAATTTTGAGTTATAAAGATTTTTTAAAAATTTTCATGTTGAAGTGCGAATATACCCATTCCACCATTTCAATTTATTTGATTTAACTTCAGATTCGGATAGAGCAACAAAATAAGTAAAACTTATAATAGTCACGCTTATCTTATCTATTGGGAACATGGCCAAAATAGCGGTTAAAGTTAAACAGTTTGGTCCTTCGAGCGGATAGAACTGGAGATTCCATTTAAGTCATAGACAGCAACGTGTTGCAGAAATCGCTTGATCCTTTGCGATCGATCCTCTATGACGACTATAAGAGAATCCCATTTATTAATAGCCAAACAAACCATTCTTTTTTAGGATTCCCCATCCATTTAGATAAATTAACCCCAATTGATAAGAAACGTCATCGACAACCAAAAACGTCAAAGGAAAAATATGCAGACGAGGGCCCCTTCTTCCTATCGATTTCAAAGACAGAAGAACAGAAGGAAAGACCCGCCTCCCGATCCCCCTTCACCACCCAAAAGTCACGTGACCGGTTCCAAGTCCGTCTGTCCGAGCCACCGAGACAAGCAGAACGCCGTTTCTTCATTTGAAGTCGATTCTCGAATTTTGTGGTTGTTCCGCGCGTTTTGTCGCCATTGAGCATGCGCAGTGGGCCGTGCAGCTGCCGAAGGGATGACAGGTGCGGCGCAACGCTTTTCTTCGCGTGCATTCACTTGGAAAACCCGCAGTCAAAGCGCCTCAGACCTAACGCTCCAGCCAACCACCGAAAACTCCCCTCGACGTACGGGACGGGATACAAAAAAATACTCAAAATCTCGGCCCGCCATCATACATTTTACGATATTAATTTTAATAACAACATTAATATACAGCCTCCGCAGTTGTAACTTCCCTGGAGATTTCTAGTATGGTTTGCTTCAAAGTCAACTTCGCAATCGGTCCTGATTATTTCTAGACCCGAGAAAGATGGATACGCGCGACAATAGCCTTGGAGACTATCTTCCTGATACCAATAAAGAAAAGTGAAAGTTTAAAAGGGTGGACGAGCACGAGGGGAACTTTTACTTGCAATGAAAAAGGAGGGACCCACCGCAGAACCCAATCTAGAGTAAGCATCTGCTCCGTCCGAACGGAGCCGAATCTTGTCTGTAAATCTTCTGTAAATCTTGACGCTCAGAGCGGCGAAGACACCTGGCGGCCGGTGTCACCAGCCATTTGACAATGGTCGAACAACTCGTAAAAGGAGAGAGAGAGAGCTGGAAATAAGATCCCCGAGTGCCCCCTCTCCCTCCGTGAATTGAAAAGAGGAGACACGACCTACATTTCTGTTGAGAGTCAAAGGCTCCATCGATGACATCATGTTACACGCGCACAACTCCAGGGCGTAGACGACGAATCGGATTTCACGTACAAAATGAAACAAAAACGACCCCAACGATCCGAATGCCGCCCTTTAAGACAACAGAGCACGCGTGGCCAGCGCCGCCACCACGTCTTCTCTTTCAAATCACGAGCTCTGATTAATCTTGGCTCTGGAAGACAAGGTTCCCATTCCTCTTTGAAGGAGAGGGAACGAGAGAGAGAGAGCGCGCGCGAGTCCCACCTGCCGCGATGACATCACTTACCCCTCTTTAACAAACCCATTGTTGTTGATCAGAGCGCGACCTATTTATTCATTTCACGCGCCTCATTGACAACCGCGCCACACTGGACACAAAAAATAAACACAGAAAAAGGAAGATGGAGGGAGAGGAAGATAAATCACGAGGAAACGAGATACTTCCTGAGCGAGCTTCCTATTTGTTGACGCCACTTTACGTAACAGCCATTTAACAGCCACTGCAACTAATTCTCAATAAACAAGTTACACACACGACGATCAATAAAAAAAAATATATCTCCCAAAACCAATTCTCTCTTTCTCTTCCACGATTGCCCAAAGTGTTCAAGCAGAATCCTCTCGGAAATGAGATGGGTAAGGCAAAGGTCTCGATCCGCACGAACAACAACGTTGGGGGTGGGCAGAGCGCCAAAAAAAGCAAGACCCGGGGCTAAAATCACCCCCACAATCAAATCAAAACTCATTCAATTTGGCCTTGTTAGGATAACGAATGTCGAGATCAGGCCCTCTTCTCACCAAACACAATCCTCATCTCTATTCAAATTATTCAAATTCAACGTACTCGCTCTTGCCCTTAGCGGAACCCATTCGAATCGCGAACCCTATTCAACAGAAACCGGCACTTTGGCAAAATTTCGAAATTGCAGGATTTTTCAAAATAATTCCTCCAACTTCAAAGGACTCTTGTATAATAACGTAAGCAGAGTAAGCCAACCAAACGGGGCTATGCCTCTTTCATCAGCAAATAGCACAGTAACAAGAAAATCTTGAATTTATACAGAAAAGGGTAAATTAAGATCGTCTTTAAAAGGCAAGCCAACTCACAAGGGGAGGATACAACACCTCCGTCCCATCGATTTCAATGGGCTTTTTATTAAGCACAGCGCTTGGTGGACATCTAAAAGAACCCGCGTAAAAGGGTTAAAATCAACACGCAATTAGTTTTTTAAAAAGTCGATGTCAAAAGAAAACCTAAATAAAGTTGCCGCTTATACAGGGTGTCTCACCTAAAGTGAACCAATAGCTAACTTCTAAAATACAAATCCCACTGTACTTTTATGTGAGGGTTTTTTTTTATGTGTATTTCATTTCCAAAAAAAAAAAAAAGAAAAAAAAAATACGAACGCTTTCCATGACGGATAGATTGGTCGAGGAGGACCAGTTGAATGACCTCCTCGATCCCCTGAACTAACTCCTTCGACTTTTTTCTTTTTTCTGTTAAAGATATAGTTTACAAAAATCGACCAACACCTGAAGATATGCAGTGCAGGATCCGAGCTGCGTGCAATGCGTTGGAGGAGGGAACGATATTGCATTTAGAATTTACTCTGCAACATCGCTTACAGATGTACATACAATTGTAGACCAAGAAGGACACGTGTTTGAACACTTATTATAATAACATTTATTGTACAACTATTGTTTTGCATTACTGTAAAAATGTTAAAATAGGGTTTTCCATTGCTCAATTCAAAGTTGGCTTCCATATTCGAAAATGGCATCGGTTTTTTTTTTGAAATGGAATACACAAAGAAAACCCTCACATAAAAGTATAATAATTCTTCCTTTGAAAATACTCTGGCAGATTTGTATTTTAGGAGTTCTATTGATTCGCTTTAGGTGAAACGGCAATGCTGGCGTAAGGGTTAGGATGCTTGCCTCGGAAGCGAAGATTGCGAGTTCGAATTTCTCTTTTTATTTTCAAGTGAATAAATTAAAATAGTACTAAACAATAAAACTTCAGGTAAAATCATTTTCTTTTAATTTTGGTACTTCAGATGTTGACAAAACCCCACTCTTCAATTACTCTTTGATCTCTCTCTCTCTCTCTTTCTCTCTCATTCACTAATTGTCGTAATATACAGGCTGTCCGAAACGTATCTTTATACTTTTAGAAATTCATTAAAAAGAAATAAACAAGGATATGCAATTAAGGTTTTTTGTGTTCAATATGAAGAATGATTCAAAGTTATCTTTGCATCATTAGTCGCACGGAACATTTCGTGTCGATAAGAGATTCTGTGAAACATTGGAGAATCAACAGTCTCGATGGCCGCTATAATTCGACTTTTCCCTTTCATAAACCAGCTTATTAAAAAAAAGAAGCAAAAAACCACAACTTTGTTCCTTTCTTTATTGAATACGAAAAATCCGCAAGTGCATATCCTTCTCTGTTGCTTTTTGGACACCCTGTATGCACTTTGAATTACGAGTGGGATAAAGCGAGAGAGAGAGAGAGAGAGAGAGAGAGAGAGAGATCGAACAATAATTGAAGAGCGATATTCTCAAACGTTGTTAAGTGCCAAAAATAAAAATGATTTTACAGAAAGTTTTATTGTTAGTAATATTTTTAATTTATTCATTTGAAAAGAAAGAGGAGAAACTCGAACTCGCAATCAAGCACCCTAACCATTACGCCACCACTTCCTTTGAAATGAGTGCAATTTCTTTAGATATACAGATTGTATCAAAAATACATTTACAAACTTTGAGGGCGGGTTCCTCACACCAAAACGAGCAACATAGTCCTTATGTCTAAAATCCTTAGATTTTTACGTATTCACGAAAATTTAGTTACACCTCACCTCAGAAACTCATAACAAATGTTCGAAATGTACTCCGCGTGCTTCGGATCATTGACCTATCACACATGTTCCAATACTCCCAGACGGTGCCGAATAGTTTCAGGCTTCCTTGATACGTTGATGAAGCATCTCTGTATTAGGAATGTCGGCTGCATAAACCAATTGTTTTAGTGTCCTCACAGATAAACCAATTCGGAGGGATGTGCAGGCCAGGGAACTGATCCTCCCCTACCTATCTATCTGCCATGGCAGATATCAACCAGTGCATAAAAATCGTATCTGCCTGAACACGAAATGGATATCCTGCCATACTTAAACGGAACACCTTTCAGTTAACTCATTACTACACAAGTGAAATGTTGAAGACAGACTAACCACAAATGTACACAAATGACAAATGTAATGTAAGTCTCTACTAGTCTCTACGGCAACACAGCGCCATCTGGTTGGTTACAAACTTCAGTTGATGGATTGTATCTCAAACTGCGTCAAACGTAATCTTTCATTAATTCCTCTAAAATCTAAATATATTCGGACATTGTTTCTTGTTTTCGTGTGAGGAATCCGCCCTCAATTTATAAACGTATTTTTGATACGCTCTGTATAATTAAATCTAGATGAAAAAGAGAAGGAAACATTCCGCGACCTGAATCCGAACCAGTCTCTAGCTCGTCGTCTCTACGAAGGGGGTTCAAAAGTTATGTAAGTGATTTTTTTTATGTTGCCATTCATGTACAAAATTGGTGTTTGGTGGCGCTGATGATATATTCGTCTGCTATCTATGTTGCAAGTTTCAACAATGGACATGCACCCGTTCTCGCGCAATCAGTTCCGTTCGAAGTCATGATGCGTGTTTTCTATAGAAAGTGAAAGATTCTACATCTTTACCAGATTCAAAATCTGTTATGAAGCAAAAGAAATTCATGAAGATTTGGTCACTGTTTACGGCAGAAGTGCTTGTTCGTTTGACAATGTTGGCCGTTGGATTCGAAATTTTAAACAGATTAGGCTGAGCTTACAAGATGACCCTCGCTCAGGTCGACCAACAGAAGAGGTGAACCAGGCAACGATGGAGTCTGTGCATAAATTAGTCACAAAAAATCCCCATATCTCAGCGATAATGTTAAGCCTATTTGTTAGTTTAACAGTAGGCAGTATTGAGAAAATTTTGCACGACAACCTTCATCTGAAAAAAATTTATGCGAAATGGATATCACACAAACTGACCGACGATCAGAAAAAGTTGCGTGTTGAAAAAGCGAAAGAGTTGCTCCATTTCCCCCCTCCAAATGGTTCCAAGAGGCTTACAGACATTGTCACAGGGGATGAGAACTGGTTTTACTATTACACAACCCCTCGTAAAACAGCAAACTGTGTTTGGGTAGGGGAAGACGATCCTCGACCACAGGTGCTCAGGCCAGATTTTCGATCCCGCAAGCGTTTGTTCAGTGTCTGTAATTTTTCTGGGCCACTGCTTGTGAACTGTATGACAGAGGGTCCTAAAATTACAGGACAGTACAACAAAAACACTGTGTTGCCTCAGTTAATTAACAAAATCAAACAGAGGCGCCCAACAATTCAAATCAGCAGAACCTTGCTTTTGCATGACAACGCGAGTGCCCACAAGACGAAGGCTATTGCTACCTATCTACACTAAGAAAAAATACAAGTTCTTCCACATCCTGCCTACTCTCCCGACCTAGCACCATGCGACTTCTGATTGTTCCCTACGGTTAAAAGAAAACATGCTGCAAAGCTTTTTCGTCGGATCCAAGATCTCGCACGAGCAGTAAATTCAGCTCTACGGATACGGCGTGGCCTTTAATAAGTGGCTTGAAAGGAAGACCTTTGCATAGACGTCGGGGGAGCAACAACCTTTGCATAGACCTTTGAAAGATTTTGATCATTGTTACGTTTTTTGTACAAGTCTCACTTGCA
>JAHWFO010004564.1:840189-874670 GCA_023313115.1 Rhysida immarginata
TTTGAAGGATTTTGATCATTGTTACGTTTTTTGTATAATTATAAGTCTCACTTGCATAATTTTTGAACCCCCCCCCCCTCATACCAAATGGGTCACTGTAGAGTACAGCTAAGCAGAGAGCCACATGCCTGCCCTATCATTATGCTTCCGCTTTGACTGCTTAGTAATCTGTAGGACACTTGGCAACTATTATGAGCAATTGTAGAGGTTAAAGGTAACTTGTATTCATCGCATCATGTCTGAATATTACTATTATAATGGTTAAGCACCTTTTTCCTTTGCTCAAACGCCTAAACCTTTTTTACCGGAGTTTGTATTGTTTATTTATAACAAGTCAAGCAAAGTTTTTTAGTTAACAAGGCCCATTCAGTAGCATCGGCCTCGGTGGCTCAGCGGTTGCGTGATCGTCTCTGATGCCCGAGGACGACGAGGATTTTTCAGGGCGAAATCCTGAGATCACGCACTTCCTTCGGAAGGGAAGTAAGGCCGTTGCTCCCGTGTAGTCGTTTGCCGGCTGCACGTTAAAGAACCCTTGCGAGGCAAAATTTGCGGCCCCTATTGGGTGCATTTCGGTGAAAATCTTGAAAGTTTGGCAAAAAGTGTGCACGAAAGTGTAAATACGCCGTCCTGAAATGACCATGGCAGTTGAAAAGGACGTTAATATCAAACAAACCAAACCAAACCAAACCAAACCATTCAGTAGCGACAAGCTACTTTTTCATTCGTTCGCTCCGTGTCAGAGTAAACTTTTTTTTTTCATGAAACGGCTACCAAAGGAATTATTTTATACAAAGAAAAAAAAAAGCATCGGTTCTCTAAACTGCCTACTAACATTCTCTATTAAGTGGCGGTCTATTGCAATTCTCCGACGACAATTGATTTGTATATATCTCTACTCAGAGAACACTTTTATAAAATCTATTCCTCAATTGTACGAGGCATGTTTTTAAAGTAAGTACCGTTTTGCGATTCCGCCGCCGCAGCGCAACGGTCGGCGTTCCGCGCATGCGCGCTGGTTAACTACATCTCTTGTCTACGTACTGACGCCATTACAGTCTGATTCTTCATTGTATACGTTGTTTACTGAGTGTTTAAGATGCCTCCGACAATCGTGAGTCCCGCCGATTGTGAAGTACGGGCTGTTATACGATATCTTAGTGCTAAAGGCGTAAATCCGATCGATATTCATCGTGAGATCTGTGAAGTGTACGGACAAAACATTATGAGTGATGGAATGGTAAGGAAATGGGTGAGAGCATTTAAAGATGGCCGCACAAATGTGCATGATGAAGAACGGAGTGGGCGTCCTTCGGTCGTTAATGAAGATTTGGTGCAGAAAGTGGACGAAAAGGTGAGAGAAAACAGACGCTTTACAATTTCATCATTGTGCGACTGCTATCCTCAATATTCTCGTAGTGTTTTGTATCGCATTGTGACCGAGAACTTGAATTACCGGAAATTGTGTTCACGTTGGGTTCCAAAAATATTGACGGATTTGCACAAAACCCAACGTTTTGGCAGTGCATTGACTTTCCTTGAGCGGTACCACAATGAAGGTGAAGATTTTTTAGACCAAATTGTTACTGGTGACGAAACATGGGTGGCCTACGTCACACCAGAATCGAAACAACAATCCATGGAATGGCGACATTCATCATCACCCAAAAAAGTGGGTCAAAACATTATAAGTCAGGCGGCAGAATTTTATGAGGAGGGTATTCAAAAACTGGTGCCACGTTATGACAAGTGCCTCAATATTCACGGAAATTATGTAGAAAAGTAGATTAAGGTACAGGCTTTCATGTAAAAATAAAATTATTGCGATATCTTTGCACGTCTTTTTATAATTCCAAAACGGTACTTACTTAAAAAACATGCCTCGTAATAGCTTCATTTCAAGTAGAACACTGTTCACTGCGCTTTACCTTAAATTTATGTAACAGCGTCACTTCAGCACTGCTAAAGTTACATTTCTAAGACCGCAAAATTGACAAGAATTTATAGACTATCTCTCTACTCTGCCTTATTATTTTTATTTTGCTACATTGCTCCCGTTTGAAACAGAGCACATCTTCCATCCACAGAACACAATGCATACCAGATGACTCCACAAAAAATATCAAGGTTGGATCAATTGAAAAAACACCAAGAATAAAACATTTCACGAATATTGTGTACACTCGGAATATACCATTAAAAATAGGGGTTCGTATTTAAGATTTTAAAGTTACCAATAACAAAATATAAACGACCTCGTCCAATGTTGCAGTATGGAGTGTTCGGTGATTTTAGTCGATAATCACAGGAAGCCACTTTGGTGTGGATTTGATTTGCGCCAACCTGTTTGGTGATGTGTGACGTGTCACGATAATTAGATTCACTGACTGGCCAATCAATCAAGCGGGTGAGTTACAATCAGATCGGCACGTGGATGACTCCATCAGTACAATAGTAGGGGAAAGGAGAAGGGCAAACGAAATCGAAAGCAAGCGACATTTCCTTATCCACTAAACGGCGTCGGTCCCAGCGGCTTCTCCTTTAAGCGTCCCATTTGTCACGCACTGACATGGCCACAATACAGTACATGGAAACCTCTCCCGAAAATCATCTGCTGCTAAAGTAGGATTTTATAATTACAGAAACATAATTAGATAATCTCTTCGATCTTGTAATGTTGGATATCATGGATACGGAGACTAATGATGAACATTGCCGGTGTTTATCAAATAAATTTATGGAACCCTAAGGTGACTATAATAAATCCCATGTTCGAAAATTAGATTTAGGTGACTCCTCAGGATGCCTTAGAAATCAAAGTGGAATCAGCGTATTATAAGAAATGTTTTCCAGCGTCACAGTTGTATTTTCTCTTTCAGGTCGGTCTGCATCTTTTTTTGAAGAGATGCCTTTTTTGAATCTTTCAACCCTGACTCGGGAAGTTCCGAATGATAATAAAATCCCGAAAAGAAACTAATCTAAGTAACACCTGTGTCCAAAAATATCGATTATAAAAATATTACGTGCCACGATTCATATTCAAAGATTTCATAAGCACATTACATCAAATATACAGTGATGTAAAAAAAAAAAAAACCCATCTATGGACTACAGCATATAATTTTAAATAAAATCAAAGTTTGGAATCGCTAGGCAACGGGCCAGGAACTGACGTCACTATTTAGCTTTCTTGTTAAGTGAATTAAAAGTAAATTATCATGGAGCACGTTTAATTTTTAAGTGTCATGAAATAATTGGCTATTTATTGGACTGCATTTTTATTTCATCGAATTTTTATTGTCAACTTTTCGAACCTTAATTTCAACATTCAAATTCTTCAAGACCTTCAAAATTCAAAATTTTTCATCGTTATCTTTTCATATTAAACAAGTGCCTATGAGTCAACAATGATGTCCGCTTCCACGAGGAGTGAAAATTATTGACAGGACAGTGAACTTGAGATTACTTGGACTGTTAGAAGCAGCTCTGTTTTTTAGTAATTTTTTAAATTTTATTAGTTTTAAGTCCCTTTTTAATTATATTCTTGCAATTCTTTTTTATGTCTTTGTATATTATTTTTCATGTCTTTACATGCCACAGAATAGAAATTTAAGCTATGAAGTCTCAATTTCCATTTTGACCAATTTCGGCGCAAATGGATTAACAAAATAAAATTTCCCAATTATCATTTTATGAAGCGACCCCTGAAGCGAGAGGACAGGCTACCCAGCACTACTGTCCTGCACATTTTTGCAACACCCTGTACGCTTCCACTAACGTTAAGGTACTTTATCTCGAAATTCCAATTGAAGGTTGAACTTTTTACGGAGTTAATTCAATTGCTTCCTGAGCTTCAGGCTCACACATTTAATTCATCCAATGCAATGAAGTTTTTTTTTCTTATGGCCTATATGCCTACTTATTAAAGAAAACAGAAGGTATAAGCCTATTGAGTCCTCCTCACATTGAATGATTCTATTTGCTATTTACAGAGGCATTGCGTATTGAGCCCTCTCTACTAGGTAAATAGATTTACGGCTAAGTTTACTCAAGGTGATTCATCCTATCTTGTGTGTGCTGACTTTCTTATGCGTTCTCTTTAGTCAACCAAGCTATAAAGGAACCGTCGACTCCATTAGTGGAAAGGCTCAGATTCGGCAACCCATCTAAGGATTCAGCGGGAGTTTTAGCATTTATGATCGTCATATTATTTCGGTTTTCAGTATTTAAAATTTCACTTGCGCTTTATGAAAAGATCGACTCAATTGTTAATATTTTCATTTTATGTAATTTAATGTATGCTCTGCTAATTAAATTCTATATTTATATTCACTTCTTTCGTACCATGTGACAACTGTAAAGCCTGCATCAACTTCATCAAACTAAGAAGCTTTCTGGGGGCTAGTCAACGCATCGGGATTTAGGTGGACCAAGAATGATGACATCTACAAATCTTGATGAACGGCTTTTAACGCTTTAGAATTTTGTCAGTTCATTTGAACTTTACTTCAAAAAAGGGCTCAATTCCAAGATCATAAAAATTTCAGTAAGCACGTAGTAATGAATATTATCATTGGTACAGAGGTTAATTCATTATGCATTCACAGTTTAGCATATTGTTTCCTGGGACATCGGTGAAAGTTAGAATCGGGAGATGCTCGCAGTGAGTTTCAAATTTTCAGCGACTAAGTATGCCTCCGAAAATTGACGCTTGGTGGGAAGGGTTCATATTTGGACATTCCACGGCAGGTTACTCGTCAAATATCATCGAAAAAAAGTGCAAGGAACTCGGTTGTGTAGTGACTGCAAGTGCTATCCGATATGCATTAAAGAGAGCACGAGCGGGACCAGGGGGCATAGGTAAGGAAGCTCGGAAGAAACATTCTATCCCTAAGCGCGCTAAAGAGGTGGTGAAGAAGTTGAAGGATCACGTGCTAAAGGAAAACCCTGCAACACAGAGGGCAGTAGCACGACATGCTGGAGTCTACCAGGCAACAGTATGTCGAATAATCTCCCAGGATTAGCAGCTTGTAAAGCGTCTGAAGCCAAAAGTTCACAGGTTGCGTTCCTGTCACGTGGTCGAGAGAAAGACCAAGTGTAGGAAGCTCTACGAACGTTATTTAGCAGGTGATAAATGGCGGTTTGTTGTTACTTTGGATGAAGCATGGGTTTACCTGTGCGATACACACAAACCTCGTGCAATATTTTATAGTCCTAAGGATGGAAAACGACGTTATAATTGGGTCCGTCAATGTCGTGAAAGTTTTCCACGAGATTTTATGATAATCGCCGGATACTGTCACAAATGCAAGTTACAGATTCGGAGGGTTGAAAAGAACGTGAAAACTAATGCGGCATACTATCAGGCCAACATCTTAGAACCCATTTACCGCCAGGAAATCCCAACTCTCTATAGTACAGAGGCTAGACGCGTGTGGATCCACCAAGACAAAGCGTCCAGCCATACGGCTAAGTCAACGGTTGCCTACATGACCAGGATGGAGCAGGGAACCGGAATTCGCACTACACCTTTTACGGACATCCCCGTCAAGTCACCCGATGCGTCGCCAATGGATTTCCGCGGTTTTGGTGTTTTGAAACTGAGACTTTGTGACAAGCGATCGCGAACCATGGATGGCTTATGAAAAGCAGTAAAGGAGGTATGGTCAGGAATACCCGACAGTACTCTGCAATCAAGCCTGCTACAGTGGTTTGGTTTGGTTTGGTTTGATTTATTTGGTATTAACGTCCTTTTCAACTGCTATGGCCATTTCAGGACGGCGATATAGGGGCCGCAAATTTTGCCTCGCAAGGGTTCATGCAGCCGGCACAGAAGGAAGTGCGTGATTTCAGGATTTCCCCCCTGAAAAAATCCTCGTCGTCCTCAGCCGGGGTCGAACCCGCGTCCTCGGGCCACCGAGGCCGATTTACTACAGGGCTTTCAAATCGAGCATTGTCGATCATAGAAAAAAGGTCTCCTGAATTAGGATAGCCCCTTAAAGTCTGTGAAATAACTATGAATCAATTTGCATTCTGCTACTCCAATTCGTTTGGCCTTTCAATGTACGTTTCTTGTGGATTTTATAATTTCAGAAAACGGAAATGTTTCCGAGGAATCATTGATACGCAAAAGTAAATTCAATTCAAAGTCGAGTTTTTGGTAGTTTTTCACGCACTATAAAAATGTGACTTATGAAAAATGCAAGGAATACTCCACTTCATAGATTTTGTTCCATCCTCGAAGAAGACAGGAAAAACAGTTTCGTGAACGTGCATTGGCAGATTATAAGAGGTAATTGGAGCCATGCAGCTTAATATATATTACATTAATATTACACAATATATGCAACATACAAAACATTAATTCACTTTTTTCTCAATTTCCCATTCACTTTTCTGGCACCGAAGCTAAGGCGGAACTTTATCCGGACAGACTCTGAAAGAAATCAGAATGGACCAAACTTGATCTAGGCTAGAAATGGAGTCCTTGCCGAGATCACTTTTACTTTCTGTATAAAGCAAACGAAGGAGTTGAAACAGACGACTAACTTATTGCCTTCCACCCTTTTATGACGACTACGACAAACAGGAACGAATGAGTCGTGGATCAATCGCTGCAACAATGGGAAAGAGGTTTCTCCGAGCCAAGGTGCGATGCGCGCTGGCTGTCTACACAAAAGCCCAATAAAACGGCGCCTTTCAATCCGTCTGTGTCGCGGCGTCCATTCCCGGATCCTCAATGAGACGGTTTTGGGGGAATATCCGTGAATTATGATGCATCGGCTTGTTTGCCGTGGGGCGCTAACTTTCCCCCTTTTCTGTCAGACTGTTTTTCCGTCCGTCTGTCTGTCAGACTCCGTTATTTCCGTGGCTTTTGTGCGGCATAGCCTTCCCATTCAACGGCGTTCCCTGCACTTGTCCGTCTGTCCACCGGCGGCGCTTCCGTGTTGCTAGTGAAGCGGCAGATGGCGGGGGGTTCGGGTCGGCGGGCGTTCGCACCACGGGACACAGAGAGCGACACGTGCTCCACCTCATTTGTCTTCACCGATACCGCTTGTAAGTTCGGTCTTAACAGGAAAAAACATTCCCTCCCAGCCCAGACCCCGCTATCCTTCTCGTGCAGAGGAGAGGCAAGCTTTCTTCCACCCTCGCGGGAATGAAAACAAGTCGAAGAGGACCGTTGAGTTGAAGAGGAGACAAGACGCCACCGAACGCCCTTGGAGGCTTTGTTCCATCGGGGACGGGTAGGGAAAATAGAAATCTTTCCAAAAGAAAGCAGAGGCCGCGTGCGGTGTTTAACCTAATGATGGCAACCGAGTATGTGCACTAGAGTCCCCAATCGACGCCATTCTCTCGTCTTTTTGCCCCCCCCCCCCCAACTATTTCAGTGGACGAGGAACAATCGGGCTCTTCGTTTCGCTAACGACTTCTTAGCAAATTGCACTGGCCTGAATAAAATACCCAATTGCCGACGATCACTTTAAACCACCTCTAAAGGACACGCTATCATCGACAGGGTTAACCCTGATAAATGCCCTCCCTCTCCCTCTAAAAAAAAAAATGGAATGGACCTAATAGCCTCAATATACTTTCACCGATTAGAAACCCTTTCAAAAGCCTCTTCTACTGTCGTGCTTCAACTTTTTAAACCCATTTAATGACCCTTAACCATGAACTGTGAATTGGAGCGGATCTGTAAAATACTAAAACTGGAGCTACCGTCATATTTTGGAGACCCAAACTTTTTTTCTCGTTTAATTATTTGTTTTTATGTCTTAATGAAATTAACTAAACCATCAAATTTTCTGTTCGACAATCAAATAGCCATAGTGTCAGCAGGTGTCATTCAGTCCATGATCAGGTTGAAGATTATTAATTAGGCTGTCGGAAAAGTCATGGCGCATTTTTGAACCAGATGAAAGAAAGTTCACTTTTGGAAGTACTCGAGTCGTTCGCATCTACAAGGTGTCCTAAAAAGGACTGATGGCTTTAAAATAGAATAGCAGGCAAACAGTGAGAATTATTAAAGTTATTCTTTCAGGAGATTAATGTACGAGGTCTATTCAAAAAGTTCCAGGGTCAAGTTTTTGGACATGAGCATCGCTCATACGTCAAAATTACGTAAGATCAGAGCAATTACCATTGGAAGGCTTTGACATTACGCAATTTTAACGTATGAGCGATGCTTACTAAACCGCGATCTCATGTCCAAAAACTCGCCCCTGGACAGTTTAAATTGCGCGGTGAGTTGTATTGCAAATGATGCCTGGTAGAGGGCATTCGAAACTTTTATGTCTTAAAGCACTGTATAAAGAAAGCATGGACATTTCGTGCCTGGCAGCCATTTTGATGCATATTTCGATACGATGATTGCCTCTTCTTTTCAAACATCAGAGGCACATTCCTCTCTAACTTTTGTCAAAACGTAGATCATTATCATATAAAACCCATTTTTTATCACATGTAAGAATTCGATCAAGAAATGGGTCGGAATTGTTACGCGATAGCAGAGAAGTGCAAATGGTGAATTGGTGATGCTTATTGGTTTTCAGTCAACGCATTTATCCAGTTTTCTCACTTTTCCAATCTTAAGCAGATGACTTATGGCCCAATCGTTACATCTAAACTTAGAAGAAAGCTCTGCACTACTCTTGCTTGGATCCTACTCAATTTCGGCTCTCAGGGTGTCGTCGTTGATGACTGACGGTCGGCCAGTACGTGATTCATCTTCAAGACGCTCATCACCAGTTCTAAATTTTTTGAACCAATTCTGTGCCGTCATCATAGAATGCTGTACAAATGCTACGAGCATCCTCCGCTGCTTTATGGCCAAGTTTAAATTCATACAACAGGCAGGCTCGAATTATTGGTGATGTAGGTGACATTTCAGACGTTTTTTTTCAAAATAAAATTGAATGTTTTCACTTAGACAAGTAAGATCAAAAGAATGACCAATCATTTCTCTTTAATGTGAAAAAAATTTGCATTATTCAAATCATCCTACAAGAGGATTGTAACCATTCAAAAAGTAAGGGTGAAGAAACGAAAAAAACTTTCCCCCTGGATCTGATAGCTTGGTTAATGGAGATAGGGCTGATATGGATCGATAGCTTGCTTTATGATTTTTATTTCCTGACTTGTATATTGGGATGCTTGTAGCTATTTGTAAATGTTCGTGTTTAGAAGCTAAAAGTATCCACATATGAGAGAGCTCCAGACAGAAATTGATTCTGGGAGTCACTAAGGTTAACCGAGCAAGATAGCCCATGTCTACGCATTATGCTCACTCTAAATGCAATTTTATCTTCATTCATGATTGTGACGTTTAAATAAAGAAGATTGTCTACTTCGCATTGACTTGCTCTCTGCCATGCTGAGAGGGCGGCGCCAAACCAACCATCGCGCAACCTCGAAAACGACGCTTAATATAAAAGCGAAAACATTTAATACGAGTTGAACAAAGATGCGCCATAATATTTTAATTAAAATTGAACGGAACCGAAAACTATTCACGAAACGAACTTCGCGTCCCTTCCTACTTTTGTAGCCGTAACAACGACTAAAGGCGATTTGGGATCGACGGTGCCTCCCACTTCATTCGAGAAGCAAAGGCACCATCCAAATGGAAAAGTCGGCGGTGCTGGCCAAAATCAGTTCAGTTAAATTAAAAAAAAAACAAAAAAAAAACAAAAACACGCGTCCATCTAATCCAACTTAATAGCATTCATCTGGTTCATTTGGGCAAATTACTCGCTACCTTGTAACTCGTAACAAAAGAGTCTCCTCGATCGAACGCCAAAAAGTTGTATTAACAGGAGATCAACAAAAATGAATTCAAACGAGAAACTGTTGCGACTGCAGCTTCTCCTTAATTTTTCATCTTCCCAGTCCGTAAAGTCGGCGGCCCCGCTTTGTTCTTCGTCATTAACATCGGGAGGAGGTGGGTGCTGGTGGTTGTCAGTGTTTATTACGGGATGTAAATAGCTCTCCTTGGTCGGCACGAAATGGAGAGAAAGGGGGGGGGGGGTAAGGGAAGGTTTGCGGAGTGAAGGGTGTTCGACAAAATGGACTCCTGTTCGGCTTCCCCAACACCCCCGTGGAGCTTATTATGCGTCGCTGCTTCCATATTCAATCATGGGGAGTCCCCCGGGAATCAAAGGAAAAATCGGAAAAAGAGAGAGAGAGAGAGAGAGAGAGAGAGAGAGAGATTATGCGAGTTGGCCATTAACACTGACTCACGTTACCTCAAGCACAAAACCCAAACTCATTAATGCGAGAGTGTTTAATTAGCCCGATTAAGGGTCGTAGTCTAAAATGTGCTTATAGAATCCTCTGTACATTAGACATTTGCTTTTTTATTCACCGATTCCTTCCTTTGAATAAGAACCGGTGAAGAGGAGGCCGTCCATTAAAGCGGAACTCGAATTATCCAAATCGACGCTGATCCAGATAATCAGAAATCCACATAATTATTACCATTTATAGATTACAGAAAGAAAACAGTGTTCTATGATCAGCATAGCAATATTAATCCAATAGTATTTTGTGTTATTCGCTCGTTTCAACGCGGTCAGGTCTCGCAAACATTTTATGATAATGAACACATTCGTCTAGTTCCTCGCACCATTTAATGCGACATACAGAGGTATCAAAGACGCAATTAGACTTTGTACAGTACTCCTCAATATACTGAATAAAGAGGGTGATGCATGTTGTTACAAGATCACCCTCCAAGAATTTGCGTAACTACATTGGTATCCAAGATAAGAAGGGCTCTTGATTCGCCTTGAATATTGCGATAGACTCCATCGGGCTCATCAGAAACTCTTCCAACAACATCCTGCATTGGTCAATGGCAAAGCCCCCCCCCCCACCGATACAGGACAATGCAAGACCACGAACAGCTTTACAGACCCGTTCAAAGATTATGCAGTTTGGATGGGAAACTTTGCCTCATCTTCCATACACATCTGGCATCTCTCCAACAGATTATCACCCGTTAGATCATTCGCGCACACGACAATTTAGAAATCGTCTTCACCTCGAAATAAGAGTTGCAAGACATTTTTCACCTCCAAAACCAAAGATTTCTACCAAAACACATGGGATTATCCATTCGTTAGACATACATTATGTTGCCAAAAGTGACCGGACACCCCCCTGGAAAGCAGATAGACTGGTCATGACGTCTCAACTACGTCGAGAGTTGCACGAGTGGGAAAGGGCATGATCATAGGCGCCCACCGATTCGGACATTCCATAAGAGCGATTTCTGACACCTTCCAGATTCCACGGTCAACAGTTGGTGATGTTCTGGCGAAATGGAAATGAGAGGGTGTCGTAAAACCTGTAACCCGACCAGGAAGGCCTCGAATATTGACCGATAGGGACCGTCGAAGTCTTCGACGGGTTGTGAGAGGCAACGGGCTAAAGCCGTTGGACACCATCGCCACAGAGTTCCGAATGGCATCTGGGAGTGATGCCAGTTCCCGCACAATTCGTCGAGAACTGGCAGGAATTGGATTCCATGGACGAGCGGCCGCCCATAAGCCGAACATCACACGTCAAAACGCGCGCCGCCATGGTTTTAGTGCATGGATCCCTGAACGCCGCGGGTTACCAAGAAATCCTGGACAATTCAGCGCTTCCGACTCTGTCGCAACAGTTCGGTGATAACCCTTACACGTTCCAACATAACGCCCCCGTGCATAAAGCGCGCGCCATTACGGACTGGTTTGAGGAAATGAGGATGCAAGAGCTCGACTGGTCAGCCCAAATCCCCGATCTGAGGCTTTCCTCAGCGCCCATTGAGCATCTCTGGGATGAGTTGCAGCGCCGGTTGACAGCCAAACCTGTTCGCTCCAAAACCAACACAGAACTCTAAGCAATGTTGAAGGAGGGATAGAAGGCAATAACTGCAGCCGTCTACCGCAACCTAGTGGAAATTCTTCCTAGACGGATCCTGTAGGATAACGGCACACGGCGAACCAGCGTCTTACTGAGACCACCACAGCGCCAGATGTACCAGACCCAGGGAGTGTCCGGTCACTTATGGCAACATGTTCTTATTGATTGGTGGGGGGGGGGGCTATTTGGATGAGCAAATTGAAGGTATTTATAAATTAAGCGAGTGTAAATGTATCACTGAAAATACGCAAGACCCGATATTAGCTGTCACAGATTTTCCTGTTTATGTGGAGCTCCCGGATTATAGAGTCTTGGATTACAGAGGTTTGCGTGTTAATCATTTTGAGGTAGCCTCTATAATTATTTTTCTAACAAAACAGCAAAAATTTCTCTGATTGACGGATTATAAAATAAATCGAAATAGATTTCGATTTAATAAACACATCATCGAATAAGTAAACATGTAACAGGACAGTGTAAAATAAAAATAATCTCCAAAAATCATTCAAGTGCAAACAATCAATTCTTAAACTTTCATTTCAAAAAGGAAAACAAAACAAAAAAAAACAAAAAAAACTTGACAATATCGAAATATTTTTCATCAATTCGGTCGTCCTTGGCCGCCTTTCGGTCGATCCTATAGCTCTACAACTTGGATTTCGTGAAAAACTTTTTTCAAGGGGAAACAATAGATTGTCATTTTATTATTTTTATATTATTTTCTTTAGTTACAAGTGGAAAAAAAACAAAACAAAATTGTTGATAAAAGATTTGCCAAGACGTCAGAAATAAAAATCACAGTCTCGATAAAAAAAAAGAAAAAAAGAAAACTTAGTCTACCCCCTCTTCGCCTTCTCTCTTTTGAAAGGATTAAAAATAAAATTTTATAAAAAAATACGATAAAAAAGAGAATAAAGAAACCCGTTTTCTCCTATGTAATCGGAATCCATTGTGGCGACGGACGGACAACAATTCGCGGAAAACGGCGAAACCCCTTCAAGTGGAACTGTCTTTTAGTCAACACCAAAGGCCAATGGGTGAACTATAGACATAAAGGCAAGGGAGGGGGGAAGCAAAACGAACAACCCCCCCCCCCTCTATTCTCATATGGAACAAGTAAACAATAAACGAGCGAAGGAGAACTGCAGTATGTGACGAAAAAGCAAAAAACAAAGGACTCGATTTAGCCATCATGGCCCTTTTCCCGCCTTATTCTCCCTCGAAAACAAAAACAGAGGAAAAGCAAACGCAACCTTCTTACACATTACACACGCACACACACAAAAGAAAGGAAATAACTTTGCTTTACAAAAAAAAAAGAAACAAAATGTTCGCATCAAGGTGAATGACAGACTTTTCTTCTCTTATGGGCGCAAATGAATTAATCGACGTCCTGGATAGGACGAATATACGCACAAATTCTGCTGCTACTATCTTCAAATACGAGGGGCGTTCAAATTTGACCTGGCCATGACAACCGATTGTGACAGCGGACAGCGATGTGTCGACCAAAGTGGAACAACGAATAATCATGAAGTTTTTCCACAACGAAGATATGAAAGCATCTGAAATTCATCAGAGACTTCAAAGACAGTTCACCGAGTCATGTTTGTCTCGATCGTCCGTCTATGCTTGCTGCCAAAAGTTTGAAGGAGGGCGAGAATCCACCGGCAATGAACCTCATAAGGCAAGGCCAGCAACTGCTGTCCATGATGGCATCATCGCACGAACAAATGAACTGATAAGGGACAACAAGCGGATTCATGTCCGAGAATTGGCTTCCATACTGAACATCATCCACGATAAGCTGAAATTCAACATGCGCCAAATAGGTCCCTAAGCAACTCTCCGAGGATCAGAAAACCACCCGGGTGGAAATCTGTCCCATGCTGTTGCAGCAATAGGACAGGGAACGTGACAGCCAATCCGTGGGTTCTGGTGATGCGTATTTTCACATTATGGAAGATGTACACCGAGAAAATGTTTTTTTCTGGGCAACACCCCCTGAAAAATGCAACATCTTTCAGGGGATGTTGTTCTGGGGTACAGAAAAACCGAAGGAGATCTTGAGACCAACCTTTACCCCGAAAACTGCTTTACCCGTTAAAGGGCTCTTTGGTCCTTTTTTCTTTGAGATGTTGGACTCCTTTTTTATTCCTCAAATGCGGAATATAAGGTTCCGTTTACATTAGCAATGGTTCCAACAGGAAACTGCTAACCCTGACACCACATCTGAGGTGCTCGATTATCTGCCGCGTGGTTTCAAATCATTTTCCAATCATGTTGACTGCGGATTTTCCTTCCCCCTCCCCAGCCCCGATATGAATCCATCTGACATTTTTTTTCTTTAGGAATTTGTTAGGTCATAATAATAAATTGAAATGGGGACTAATTGACTGAAACATGTATTGTCCGAGACTCAAGAGAAGACCTCTGAGTTGCACAATTCCACCACTACACGGTAGAAACGTTTGGGTGAGTTCATTTCTAAAAAGGTTGGATAGGGATATCGGTGGAGGGAGGAGTCAGTTTACGAATGCGCGGTCGCTCAGTCGTCTCCGACCATCCGGAGAGTAAGGACAGGCATTTTCGTGAACCTTGTTTTCGTCTCCCGTGCAAGCTGCGATGCAGCGCTCAATTGAGCAAAGGACGACTGCATCGCATGTGAAACTCAGCAAGGTGAGTAACTCGGCAAGGTGATGAGTCTTGGGTCTTTGAGTACGACCCCGAAACAAAAAGGCAAAGTCCCGAGTGGCGCACCTCGGCGTCCCCTTGCCCCAAGAAGGCCAGAATGAGCAAATCAAAGATCAAGACAATGCTCATTGTGTTTTTTGACATCTGGGAGCTCGTCCACCATCAACGCCAAATTCTACATGGAAGTGGTCAAGAGACTCAAACGAAGGGTTCATCGCGTCCGGCCTGACATCGCGGACGATTGGAAACTTCACCATGACAACGCGCCGGCCCACACCGCATTCCTGGCCGGTTCAAAGGTGCCAACGTTTCCCCAGCCGCCCTATAGTCCTGACGTGGCTCCTCCCGACTTCTTGATCCCGCGCTTGAAAACTCATTTGGGGACAGTTGACAAAGTCAAATAGGCTTGCATCAATGCTCTAAAGGACATTTCAGAAAAGGCCTACCGTGACGCCTTCGATGCCTGGAAATCTCGCTGGAAGCGATGTATCGACGCAGGAGGAGTCTATTTTGAAACCTTTTAATGTATTGTACTGAACGGATTAATAAATATCTTTAATCGATCCACTGACATTACTTTTCGAACAAACCCTGTCAGTCTTTCTTTTTCGCCCATGCTGATCAAGGTTTGTGATTGATTCGCCCAACTCGTTCTTAAAAGTATACGCTTCAATCGCATGACCTCAAACTATTTTCCACAAAGACGGATTAAAACAAATTTTTCTAATTCATTGGCCAGTGTGTGTGTAGCAATTTTACGTGCCTGGTCTTTGAAAATTATAGGATGCCAAGCATGATCAACCGTAAACGTATTATGGTTAGATGATCGGACTTTTTAGGCACAGCCTTAGGGTTCCTTATCACAACACAATCGGCCTCTCTCCGTTAACCGAGAACTCACTTGGGTGATAACGTCCAGAATGTTGCGTGATATGATTATTAAATTGAATTAATAAAGGATTGCTTATGGTAGCCGTGACAGACGTCATCAACGCAATCAACTCTCGGATGGGTTCACGTGCAAAACCGATCGATTGTAACTGCCCTTAGATAATGGTTCCATAACCATTACAACATTCCATTTCCGCTTACTCAATGCCCTTTTAATATTTTATACGCGAATCATATGAATTAAAAAAATAATCCTTGCCATTCATACTGGTTCAGCAGCGACAAAAACAAACATCATCATCATGGTCATCCGCAGTTAGTTCATTATCGGCTGCTTTTATCGATTTCACACGCTGAAGTAGCAAAAACAATTCCCTCGGTTCCCCGGTCAACCAACAAACAAGTTAATAAACGAGAGAGAGAGAGAGAGAAATAGTAAAAGGAGGTGGTGGGTTGGGAGTTAAACGAACAGACCTAACCATTTCATAAAACAGCACCAAATAACAATACCCCTTCCCCTTCTTTTGACTTTGTTGCTGACTTTTTCTCTATTTTGCCAAACGATGACACGTTCAATGAGCCGCAAACTTAACGTGGTGCTCGGCCGAACTCAATTATCGCCGCGTTCTGCCCAGCAGCGGAAAGAAAAACTTCATTGACGGGTCGTCCTCGAATGGCGTCATCTAAGCGAGAACAAAAGACAATTTCTATTACCAGAAACCTGGTCAGAAAGTCTGCCGGATGCAAATGGGTTGTTTTTCAGGCAGAAAATCGAAAAGAAACCAATCTCAGTTGTAAGAACGGTAAAAGTTGCTTCTTGTTTACTACTTTGATATGAAATGATGTTAGAAGGGCTCAGGATTTAATCAGTCGTATTGATTTTTAATCAATTTGACACGGACCACCTGGTGGCTTTCTCATAGTTTCAGACTGTCGCCTATTGCGGGAATCTATGACAGAAAATGCCGGGAGATGATGATTATTCTTCAAAATGGCATGTCTATTAAAAAGGTGCGCCAAGATTTTCAAAATCAAGTCACGTAAAATTTTTTGTTCAAGATCATATTCAAAACTTAATTCGAAAACATGCTATTTGTTTTTTCGTCTCATTAAATTAGCCTTTAAACTTAACCGTTATCAATCAATTCCGAACATTGTTACAAAATCGATCTGTTGCCGTTTGAGGCCCGTGTGATTTATTGTCGATTGGACAATGTTTAGAAATTTTAATATGAGCACACGACACATCGAGTCGATAAGAGATTTCTAATCAGATTCTATGAAGCACTGAAGAATAAGCAGTCTCGATGGCCGCTGTAATTCGACTTTTCAGTTCGCCAGTTCTTTTTAAGCACTGGGTCATACAAGTAGCGCAAACTGCCATGAAGTCGCCATTTTGGACCTACTAGAGAAAAATAGTATATTAGCGCACGTCGCAACCCGATACTTTTTAGTTTATCTCTCAAGCTCGAAGGCCTCGCGTAGCCTGAAAACTACTGTGTACCGTTCATGTGCTTACTAGTTTTCACATTAGTTCAATTTTTCAACGCAAAAAACAGTTTTTCAGCGATTTAGTGAAGGTTAAACAACTGGCACTAGTATCGCAAAAGTTAACGATTATTTACCACTATACTCTGTCCAACGAAAGTTGGAGTGGGCGTATCCAGTTAAACTTCCTGTTGCCAAAGTAGAATCAACAATGCCTAACAATTGAAATAGGAAGTTTAACTGGACACGCCCACTCCAACGTTCGTTGGACAGGGTATAGCAGAGGACCCGGCGTTGCCCGGTATAAATGCACTTGTAGGTAAACAGAACAAGTTAAATTATAACTCCAAATTGGTTAAATAATAACTCAATCAATACAATGGGACTATCCATTCTAAGAAAAATCCGAAAAACAGGAATTCTAGGTGATATACCGGGACTTTCTTTAACTTGCCTCAGATTAAAATGCTATCCATCTTCACGACCGGGGAACATCACTGGATACTTTAGACCCAAGTGTTCATTGCCCTTGACGTAGAAGCTCTTATACCCTCTTGCTCTATTCGAAACTCCCGTTGTTGAGATGTTTTCAATGCCCGTATAGCTTTTTCTGTTTTAGCTGCAAAGTTTCTCTGACCAATACTCGTTCTTTCTCTTTTCTTTCCAGACACAAATTTTTGCCAATCATCTGGACGTTTGATAGGGAGCTACATCATCATTTTATGCTCATTATTAATAATTCTTGGAAACGAACGTTCAATCATCGCATTATCAGCATCTCCGTTTCCAAAATATTCACATTCACACAGAATATAGTCAAAATGTATTGTTTTTTTATTAAATTTGGCATAATCTTAAAAATAAGCACATGCAAACGCTTATAATTAATACAGTAAAAATTCATAATGAAAATTCGAAAAAAAAATTTTTTAAATGCTCACAATGGATGGATCTCTCCAAGTATGCTACAGCTAACCTAAATAATTTCTTAGTTACATAATCTTACTTTAGATGTACACTTGATGTTGTTGCAATTCCCACTCTGCTCTACACAAAACTTGGCCATTCATCACTTTGTGTAGTCTAGAGGTCGCCGATTCTTCTATTTACTTGCTTACCATTTGCTCAATACAGCAAGGAGCTAAAGGACTGCTTCCTTTGTCGTCTTTCCACTCTTTCTCAATAGTCTGCTCACTGTCCATATCTCCAGTTACTGATCATTTTTTAAAGATTTTCAAGAAATTCTTAAGTGGTAAGAACTCTCAATTCTAAGAAAAGCCTGAATAACAGGAATTCTATGCATTGTTATAAATTGAACCTTATTTATAATGCACAAACTTTTCTTTGCATTGTTGGTCATGAGATATACATTTTTGGTCCGTGCAGAGTGTTTGTGAATTGCATGTTGATACAATTGTTGATAACTATTGTTGCACAAAATTTTCCTTTCATTGTTGGTCATGAGATATTTCTCATTAATATGCTCAGCCATCATTATGAATATAGATTTATTATCGATAATTATTATTTTTTTCGAAATCTGAGATAAACAGTGGCCTTCCTCATGCTTTGAAGATCAAGTGAGCAAAATTTCATCAAGATCGGAATAAAACTGTAGATTTGTATAAAATACAAACACACCCACCCACAAACATTCTTCTTTATATACCGGGTGATCCAAAAGTGTGTTACATTTTTTTACGTTGTTAACGACATTTTTAGTGTTTGCTTTCCAGCAATTCTATGCTTTCATAAGAATCACGAGACACGCGCAAACACTGAAAATGTCGTTAACAATGTAAAAAATATAATACACTTTTGGATCACCCGGTATATAGATTGTTAAAGGTTTTTAGTATTGTGGATGTTAAGAGTTCTGTAAGACCATACCTTAAATCTCGCCCTCTGATGATGTAACAATGCATGACATTTCAGTGAACAGGCCTTCTCTTCAGGTGGCGTTGGGAAAAGTCACCTGATCATTTAGTCCGGCTAACAATCCAAGCTTCATTATTTCCAACAAACGAACAAATACTGATTGTTAAAATCCAGGATGGAAACAAAGATTACACTGTTACTCGGACTACTATGGCCAGGTGATTTTTCCGTGCTGGGGCAACGCCTCCTACAGATAAGGCCTGAGCGCGAAAACGTCTTACATTGTTACATCATCATCCGAAGATACGTTTAATTGCATTTCAGGGCTTATTATTGGTAGTAATGCGATTAAACGTGTCTTCGGATGATGATGTAACAATGTATGACGTTTTCGCGCTTAGGCCTTATCTTTAGGAGGCGTTAGCTGGGGCAACACCACCTATAAAGAAAGGCTCGCCACTGAAACGTCATACATTGTTACATCATCATAAGTCGACCAAATATAGAGCTTATTATTGGTAGAAATACGATTAACAAAGGACGAACTATGATGATGTAACAATGTATGATGTTTCAGTACGGAGGCTTTTTCTTTATAGGAGACGTTGGGTGGAGCCAGTTATATCTTTGGTTCCGGATACAGTCAACGCCACCTATAGTCTGTTCAACGAAAGAAAAACTGGGCGCGTCTAATTAAATTTCCGATTTCAATTGTTAGACATTGTTGCTAAGTAAATTTAACAATGTTTAACAATTGAAATTGGATATTTAACTGGACACGCCCAGTTTTTCTTTCGTTGGACAGAGTATAAAGATAAGGCCTGGGCGCTGAAACGTCATTATATTGTTACATCACCTCAGTAGGGAATTGTTAACCGTATTTCCACCAATAATAAGCCCTGAATTTTCCCTACTGAGGTGATGTAACAATGTAATGAAATTTCAGCGCCCAGGCTTTGTCTTTAGGTGGTGTTGATCAACGCCACCTAAAAAACAAAGCCTTTTCACTGCCTGTGGACTGGGTCATCAATCCAGGGCTGACAATCCAACTTTCATTGTTTACAACAACGAAAAAACGCTGATTACATCGGGTGCTTTTTCGTTTGTTGTAAACAATGAAAGGTTGAATTGTCAGCCCAGGTGTGATGACGCAGAGACCAGGCTTTGTTTTTTAGGTGGCGTTCTGTTGATACAGTGCCGAGGCCAACGAGAGACAGGCCAGGGCACTCAAAAGTCACATGATCATCGGGATACGGACAACAATCCATCCTTCATTGTTTCCAACAAACGAAAAATTACTGATTGTTAAAATCCAAGATGGAGACAATGAAGGATGAATTGTTGGCCGGACTCCGATGATCATGTGACTTTTGAGTGTCCTGGCCCAACACCACCTCTACTCAAAGCCTCAGCGCGAAAATTTCATACATTGTTACATCATCATAAAAAGTCATCTTTAATCGCATTTCTACCAATAATAAGTCCTAAATTATGACTTCGTATCATGATGTAACAATGTATGACGTTTCCGCGCTCAGGCTTTCTCTTTAGGTGGTGTTGCCTGGCCTGTCTCTCGTTGGCCTCGTATAGTGCAAGATGACGTAATGACTGCCTGTATTGTTGTTTATTGTTTTCGTTATTAATTGTTGTATGTGAATGTCCTGAATTTGATCATCAATTCTAGCAACGATGTTGATTGTGACGTCTTTGTAGAGAGGATTATTTTAAATAATTTATTTATGACTAACCAGCGTAATGCATATGTAAACGCTTTCCCGCTTAACAGACGTAGGGCGAGGTCAAAAATGCAAACACCGAGTTGGGTTGGTGAAGCAACGATTATTGCTCGAATTGTTGACTATCGAAGCAACAATGATTTTCTTCACCAACTGATCTCGGTGTTAGCATTTTTGACCTCGACCGTAGATGGTCACTATCGCCTAGAGAGAAAACCTGCGCACGGAAAAATCATACATTGTTACATCATCTACGGTAGAGCAAATTTCGGGCTTATAATTGGTAGAAATACCATTAACAATGCCCCACCGTAGGTGATGTAACAACGAGGCCAATGAGGGATAGGCCAGGGCACTCAAAGGTCGTTTATCTCTTAATCTTATCACTCTGTCGCTGCATAAAACTACACCCATGAAAAAGACGGGAATAAAAGCCGAAACTAGTCGTGTCAAATTTCAATGTGCACCATGTTTGTATTGGAAAGCCGCAATCAAATCAGTTTCTGGTGCTGATGACTTACTCCTGTCTGGTGTCACATAATTTTGAGAAAACTTCGTTCCAAGTAGGAACGATGAAAAATCTTACTCTTTTAGAACAGAGTTCTAGAAAACTTTGTTCAAGTGTGCACGAGACATGACTTTGTAGGTCATTTTGCGCCCTATTCACATGACTAATATCTTAGCGCATTCCGGAGACAATTCCGCATGACTATAATCATTACACAAAGCTGGAAAAAACCCAAACATCTATGCTGCAGGATGCGAGATTCGAACCCGCAGTTTGCGAACTCGAAAACTGGAAAGCTTACTTCCCAGAGCTCTCGGCGACGAAGTGAGTGTAACGAATGAAATGTGATCAAAAGTGATGCGATACCCCTTGCTCAAAGTACATGATTTAAAATGATTGCTATGGAAAGAAGGAAGTTGTCAAACTAAACATAACAGTTCCCTCTTTAAAAAACAGAACCTTGACCCACAAAAACGATAATGAATATGCAAAAAAAGGAAGAATAAAAGCAGTAAAGCCGATCAATTCAAAAATCGGACAAAAAAAACCCCTGACAGCAGAGCAATTCAGAAATAAAATCCAGATGGTGGAGTGGCCCAAACTCTTTCAGAAGAGCATTTTTATGCGGGCTTGGGTGCAAAAGTAGTACCATAAAAAGGAGAAGAAAGTACATCTTCCGACTTCGATTTCCAGTCCACAAACATAAAGAGCGCGCTCAGGAAAAAGACTTAAATTTCAACAAGAAGAAATGACGTGACGTTTATGACACATTAAAAAAACCTCACCTAACCATCACTTTTCACTTCATAAAACGCCATTAAGGAGAGACGAATAATAAATAATCGAAAACGTATAAAGCTAAGTACTCACCCAAGGAGCCGCAAAACACGGACAACCAGGCAACGACAACGGCAGCCACGCGAAAGAAAGTCCGACCTGCGTATCCTTCGTTCCTATACGAGGTTCCCGGTACCTTTTTTAATATTTTTTTTATTTTTATTCTCTTTCAACGTGAAGAAAGGTGTTCCCCACCCTTTATTCGACGTACGAGCTGGATCGATATGCCTCGGCCGCGTAATAGAAATAACGGCCCAAAATGGGCGATCGCCCACTCAACACAAAAACTTATGACTCTGATAATAAAAAAAATAAAAAAAAGACATGCAAAGAAAAAATGTCGTCACAAGGAGAGATCAATTCGTGAAATGTGAAATCGAATGCAAAAAAAAAGTAAATAAAGAGTAGACTCCTTTCTGTTTCCATGAGCTTCGATTTTCACTTACGTAACGGAGAGTTCCTCTTTTAAAGGGAAATAGGGACACACACATACAAACGTTCTCATATCTATGCAAGTTCGATCGTTTTTGGTTTTCCTCTAACGTCAATATGTCGTCGTTTTATTTTTCCTACGACCGTTTACAGATCGTTATTATAGCTTAGCGCCAGGTTTAGCTTCTTTTGTTTATAATCAAGAGTAACCTATAAAAGACCCAACGACGGAAGGACACCGCGGCTAAGAGACACACGTCGTGAAAACAATAACAACATAACTGCTTTATAGATGATGAAAATAAAATCCTAGACACACACACACACACACAAACCTATTACTTCATAACGCAGATCAACCTGTGCTAAGATCGAAACATAAAACCGCAAAAAGAAAGCTCCTATTCGACACATCGATCGAGTTCGTGTGGAAACAAGGCACCTTAATTTATTCAATTATTCAATTCAGATGTAGCCAATCAATGTCATTACCAGCAAAAGGCTCTTATTTAGATTAAATGAATTGAATCCCGTCCAACATTTCGCGCTCTCTATGTACTTTGACGGGAGGCTTCAACGACGAGTGCTCGATTTCGGCGAGAGCTCTTTCTTTTTTTTTCAGCTTCTGAATAAAAAATTAAAGAGCAGGTAATCAAAGGGCCTGGTCGTAAGCCGTTTATCGGGATTGCCATGAATTAAGGAAGAAGCGCGACCGTTATTAAATAAAGACAAAAATCAATAAGAGGAGATGCGTCGTCGGAAAGCCGTCTTCGATCGATCGACATTAATCATTCATTTTGAGTCGGAAGAAGCCAAAACGAAAAAAAAAAAGTAAAAAAAGAAAAAAAAATGCTCCCCTTAACCCCCCGATCATTCCCAAATGCTTGCCGTAAAAAAGAATAAAATAAACCGACCCCCATCAAGAGTAGAAATTTTCTTCTAAACAGCCAACATCCTTGACGTGGACTTTTTTAAATCATATAGTTCAAGAAGTCAATACAACAAATATGTTAAGTGTATCATGTGAGCAGTAGGCCTTCAATAACGCGTCTTGTCAAAAGAGCAAATTTTGTGTTATATGCATCTCTATCTCTCTCTCTCTGCGCAAGGTTATCTTTAATGCGACAACTCCAGACGGCGCTCATTATATCATTTATAAAGGAAACACGGAGCTGACGAGAAAGACAAGTCGCGCCGCTGTCCCACTAACAAGGGAATCCCTCGAACATGTATGCCACAGATTTCCACCAAATTGAAATATGTTACTGGTCTGAAGCTACTATAGATGCTTGCAAAAAAGAAAGTGCCAAATTTTGTTTCTTTCAAAATAAACCGAGAAAAACGAAAAAATTTGAGGTAATATAGCCATACAAAGACTCCATTGTTAGAGCGGAGTACATGTGTATTATTTCGCTCTCAACTTATTTCTTCACTACTCAACAAAACACACGAATCCACTTCACATGAAAGCAACACTATCGCTTCCAAGGTATACTTGCGCGCAAAAAAAAATGCGTCGGACAACTACGTGTACCTCCCTTGTAAGCACAATGATTTTTTGCGTACGTGAAGCTTGATGTGATGATTTACCAACACCTCCTAGAAAGAAAGCCAAACAACTGAAACGTCATACATTGCTACATCATCATAAGTCGACCAAATTTAGGGCTTACTATTGGTAAATATACGATTAACAACGGTCGAAATCGAGGCTAACGAGAAAGACAGGCTCCGGCACTGAAAAGTCACATGACCAAAATAGGTCTATAAACAATGTAACTTTCATTGTTTCCGTCTTGAATTTTAACAATCAATGTTTTTTCCTTTGTTGGAAACAATGAAGGTTGGATTGTTTATAGACCTATCTTTGGTCAGGTGACTTTTCAGTGCCGGAGCCTGTATCTCTCGTTAGCCCAACACCACCTAAAGATAAAGCCTGGGCGCTGAAACATCATTACATTGTTACATCACCTCCATTGGATTGTTTTTGCCAAATTACAATTAAATAAAGAAAACAAATAATCTCTGGGGCCACTGAATATTAAATACAGGAATTTGCGATAATCAAAAGTCTGTTAAAATTAAATTTTATACTGACTTTTATTTTATATGAGTAGACACAGAATTTGGAATAGAAGGAGGAGAACTGAAAGGAGGAAGAATAGACAGCACAGAAATAAAAACAAGAAGCCGATCGTTGACGTCACTTGCGAATGACGCTCGACGATCGATAACTGTCAGGCTCATCGATCGATGCCAATGTCGTAGCGAAGGTGAAGTGGCGCCACCGACAACGTCATAGCCACCAACCTACCACTTCTCCCCATCCACACGCACACAGAGCGCCGTCGTCTTCGCAACTTAATTGACTTATCTCGGGCAAAATCCTCTCCAGCGCCTACCCTCCGAACGTGTCGTTTTTATTTATTCAGAGAAACAGAGAGAAAGGGAGGGAAAAGGAGCCTGGACTATTTTCGCCAACCCCGTCTACTATTATTTCTAATCGAATTACAATTAAATTCGGCGGCCTAGGGACAACAACAGCGCACCCAGCCAACTCAATTTCTGCCATCCCCTTCCTAAGAAGAAATTCAATTTTCAATTCTGCAATATTATTATTCTTATTATAAGGGAGAGGTAAAACGAAACCCTTCAAAGATGGCGTTAAACGATTACTTACAGTCGATGAACGAAATATAGAAGGGAAAAAAAACATCTTTAGGGAGACTCTTTTTATCTCTAAAAAATATTAAATTGCAAGCACCAGTTCAGAATCAAACCCATGTGATTTCTCCTGTTCAACATTCCCACCCTCCAAAATCTTGCTCAATGCATAATCGAGAGAGAAAAGCGAGACACCTGCACAAAATTTCCCGCATAAATGCACGATATTCCGACAGATAGTGCAATAGCACAGGGTGGGCCAAAGTCTGTTATCACCCATACAATTTCAAAACGAGTGGAGATACAACAACTGTGTTGCAGCAACATATAGGAAGTTAGGTAGGGCTAAAACAATGGTGGTGCCAAATTTGATCTTTGACCTTGAATTTTGCACCTTGCAACTTTGCAACCGTTACAGGTTGAGAAAATTTTCCAATTGTACAGTTGTAGAGATCAAAACGCTGAGATTAAATAAAAGCGTAAAAATAAACCCACTCCAACAAAATGAAATTTCAGTGCTCAAGCTACATTTGTCAATGAAAGAAGTGCTCAATGTGGTGTCCTTCTGCAGCAATGCGTAATTGTGCACGGTATTTCACATTTAACATCATGATGGGTGTTATGTCTGTACAAGCTTGCTGAATTTGTTGTTTCAAATCATTTACTGGTGCTGGTACAGTGGCATAAACATGTCTTCCAATACCTAATGAAATTACAGCAGTTAATTGTTGAACCATTGCAACAACCCTGCTATACAGAGTGTTTCAAAATGAATATTGGAGTTTTGAGGCTTCGTAGTATTTATTGCATTTAACTTACAGTTATAAATAATACATCAAATCAAAGAGCAACTGAAACAGTTTTTCCTACAAGTGTTCAATGTGAACACCGTTCATCGCACGGTATACATCGAGTCGATAGGCGAGTTCTTCCCAAACCTTGATCAGTGTGTCTGGAGTAATTGTTGTAACTAGTGCTTCAATTCTGTTTCTTAAGTCGGGTAGGTCAGCTGGTACAACACCACCTAAAGAGAAAGCCTGAGCGCGGATACGTCATACATTGTTAAAACGTCATAGGTAGTCATCTTTAATCGCATTTCTATCAATAATAAGCCCTAAATTATGACTAGGTATGATGATGTAACAATGTATGAAATTTTCGCGCTCAGGCTTTGAGTAGAGGTGGTATTGGCTGGTAGTGGAGGCACATACACGTTAGCCTTTATGACTCCCCAAAGGTAAAAATTGCACGGCGTCAGATCGGGTAATCGTGGAGGCCATGCGAAACAAGCTCTGTCATTCGGCCCCTTGCGGCTAATCCAGCGCTCGGGTATAACCAACAACGTATAACCAATCGCGTACTGAGTTATGCCACAGGTTTACCAACAAAACTGTACGAGTTGTTTTTTCATTTGATGTATTATTTATAACTGTAAGTTAAATGTAATAAATACTACGAAGCCTCAAAACCCCGATATTCATTTTGAAACACCCTGTATTTTCAAAGTTTACCACGGAAACTCTGCTACTTATGAAAGTGCAAAAGTTACCATCTTGAGCACAAATTTCATTTTGTTGTAGTGGGTTTATTTTTACGCTTATACAAATGATATATGCCAAAAACCGTGGACACCACTTTCAGTAAACTGTGGTTTCGTACTGTTGTTTGCTGGTTGTTTACTTTTACGCTTAATTTTAATCTTTTTTTTTGTTAAAATCAGCGTTTTGAGCTCTACAACTGTACAATTGGAACTTTTCCTCTATCTGTAACCGTTGCAAAGTTGCAAGGTGCAAAATTCGAGATCAAAGGTGAAATCTGACACCACCATTGTTTATCCCCTATCTATCTTCCTATATGTTGTCTGCAACAGATTTGTTCTATCTCCACTCGTTTTGAAATTGTATGGATGGTAACAGAATTTTGGCCCATCCTATATGTGAACGACTCGCGTTGCAAGCAACGAGCTCTCCACTCAAGTGGCGAAGTGGGTATCACGCTGACTTCTAAGTCTCCGGGTCGCGGGTTCGAACACCGTCATGTGCGTAGGTATTGTGTTTGTCCTTCATCAAAGAAAAACTACTTACAAACATTTATCATCGTAAAGCTCATGACATTTACAACTCGTACAAAACTAAAAACAATCCCCCATAGGTTATCTCCCGAAATTGGAGAAAAGACCTTGAAGAAGAAGAAGAAGAAGAAGAAGTAAGTTCTATGACTGAGCAAGAAACAAGCTCCATGTGGTCAACATTCCCAAAAGTTTATATCCTACTATGTAAAGAATTTGTGCAGCCGATAGGAGCACCATGACCTTGCCCAAGCCAGCAGCCCGGACATGTTGAACTGCGATAAGTGTAAGGCCCGGCGCAAATTAAGAAAGTCGCCTCTACAAATATAGAGAGATGCTTAGTGCGCATGCGCACGACGCGATCGAAACGCGTCAATTCCTCCTCTCTACGTCGAAAAGTAGAAGTAGAGAGCAGTAGAAAAATTTCCACTTTCGTTCTACATTTTCCACTCTACATTTTCAACAATCGATTTGTCAAGAAGGAATACATTGTTACTTTTAAGCATCGGCGCAGTTAATAATCATTTGTTACTGACATCGGCGCGCGCACGTGAAAACGAATGTACTTGCAAGCGCAATATGTAGCGCACTTTCCTGAGGAGCATGCGCGATCGCTACAGAACGGTTGCCTGTAGAGACTCCAATTTGCGGCGTGCGAGCTCACACGCTAGCAAACTTATGACGTCACGCAGATGCTCTGACGTCAAGTCGCCTCTACAAATGTAGAGGCAATTTTCTTAATTTGCGCCGGGCCTTACCGTTGAAAGCCCATCACAAGCCGACACCTTTCACTCAAGAGATGGGAGGTGCCTTTGCAATCAGTGAAGCTCTCGGACTATTCTCCTCCATACATCGCCCTATAGTCAGGATCTGGCTCATCCTAATTTTCATCTTTCGGTTTCATTTAAAGAAGCAGTACGAGGGACAGAGCGGCAAAATAGCTACTGTTTTTCGTCGAGGGCTAGATCAAACCCTGGAAGAGGTGATGAGGTTCTTTTGGAGTGTCCACGTCCATAGTAGAAGCAGTTTGGAACCAACCACTCTAAACGGAAGAACAGCGTCCGGAAGTCGATTATGATAAATCGGGACCGTACGGTTTGAGCCAACTATGAACCATTAATCCATTCCAAATTCGTCAAGAACCATTGCAACACCATAACGATGGATCTAATCAAACAAATCTTTGGGATACCTGTTTTCACAGTCATACAGCCTGGGTACGTCCCAGAGAAGAAAACTGATTTCTGCCAACAGCATAGTTAAGCGCAACGTCCAAGACAGGAGATGCAAGCTTATAGTCTGACGAAAATCTGTAAACATTGCTTGCATTCCGATGACGGCAGGGTTAGGCGAAAGGCTAGGGAAGACTTCACACCAGTAAGCGTCCGAAGAGCTGTGCAGAATGGAGGTGGAATTATCAAGTTTATTGCCGTCCGAGCATAACAACGCTTTTGCATGTGTATCAAGCAGAGATATAACCTTTGAGAGATTTCTACTCGTTGATACCTTATGCCAAATAGCATTTTGTGTCTCCTTATTCTTTAAACTATAGGTAACCACAGTCCCATATCTATCCTCGTTTATCACGGTTTCGTTTACCATTGGTCCAGATTAACACGGTACCGTCGATTGGAACTCTTGTCGTGCTTTTCTTTTCTTGTCCAGATTAACACGATTGATTCGTTTATCACGGGTCGGCGAACGGTCGCGATAGTAAACCTAGCAAACAAATTTATAGAATTACAGTCGAACCTCGTTAATACGAATCTCAGGCGACAAGAAATTTTGCTCGTACTATCCGATAATGAAAGCAAACCCCGATGTTAGGACTCGCAAGTGATGGCAGCACAGCTATGATACTTAATGACTGAAAGGAACTAAGGTCCAGTGAGCAGGAGCTGATCAAAGAAGCCCGAAAGTGTTATGATACGTATTTTCAGTGACGTAGCGACGGGGAGGCAAGAGGGCCAAGATGCCCCGGACGCTAGCCTTAATACCTTGGGGAGGGGGGGGGGGGGGGGCCGCCCGGAACAAAAAATACCAATAACATGGGGTGAAACAATGAATACCATACCCTGGGCGTCATTTACCCTCGCTGCGTCATTGCATACTTTCCATAGTAATTTTTATTATTAGGAGTAGGAGTTGTGATAAAAAATATTAATTAAAAAATAAATAAAACTCCATTTAGTTAAAAGAAAGAAAACAAAATAAATAATAGAAACAATGGAAAAAAGTCACCCAATTGATAAATGTAAATGTTGAAGGACGAAACAATTGAAACAAAGGTCTTGTGGAGCTTATGTAGATGGAACACAGAAGAAACGAAGATCTAGTGGGGAAATGTTACACGAACACAGGATTAATTTATTTCCATTGTTTCTATTATTTATTTTATTTGTGTTCTTTCTTTTAATTAAATGGAGTTTTATTTATTTTTTAATTAATATTTTATTATTAGGAGCTTTAGCAAAAAACTACTTATAAGAATGCCCCCTTGATCTATGTACGTTTATCCGGCCCTCAGCCGTTTGCACGATAACTTGAAAACAAATTAACTTTTTTCAAATTCTGTTTTCAGAAATATGACCATCAAAGTCTTAGCTCGGCCGTATCAACTTTTCAGAATTTTTCGTGGACAAGTCGAATTCACTGCAACATATGGCATGTGATATGACATTCCAACGGAAATGATGAGAAAGGAATGAAGCTACGAGATTTTTTACATTTTCTAGATATCGCGTTCGAGAAAATCAATTTCTTGATTAAAAAGTTGGGAAGCGGAAAAAAGTGCAAATAAAGGGATAAAAATAGATGACCGCAGGGTCTGCTACGTGCCTTACCCTACTCGGGGGAGTCATTTTTTGTTAATAATGTATTTCTGCTTCACTGCTAAAGCTCCTCCTTGGAATGTTTACAAGATTTTATTTTTTGATCATTTCATATATGTATTGCATATAAAATAATGAAATATTGAAATATTAAATTAATAAATAATTAATTATTAAATATACTATACGTATTAAATAATTAAAACTAAATATCATTACGTGTGTTTAAATTTATTTGGGAGGCAGCTTGGACGAAACGCTGTTATTCGTTTACCACGATGTTTTTTTGGAAAAGAGGATAGATGTATTTAGTTTCATTCATTTAGAATGACCCTGAATTCCCAGCATAGGATTCTAATGGATGGCGCCAAGAATGGTTTACCGTCCACCGCAGTGGCAACAGTCGCCAAAGATGAGAAGACTACCACTTGGCCAATACACGCTTGACATCTAAAAACCATTCATAAATAATACAAGACGTGACAAACCTATAATCTTTCAAGCGTAACTTTGTAATTCCCAAACCATAAAAAAAGAAAATAAATAAAAAAATAAATTTTTAAAAAAAACCACAAAAAATGATGATATAGACCTTAACCGAATGGTTTCCACAACAAAAAAGTCATAATTTATACATGTAGTTTATAAGAGAAGGAGAGAGAGAGAGACGCCGCAAAATAATCAAATGGTCAATTTCAGCAGAAATCATTATTTCGAAGAATATGGAAAATATTTTAATAATTTTGCAAAAAACAAAAAAAAACTCAATCCTCCCGCACCATCAATTTATATCCACAAATTACACAGGCCAACAAAAAAAAACTTTTAAAAACTTTTTTTAACGTTAAGAGCTGATGCTTATGCTCTTTTTTTGTGCTGTATCCGTATAAGACCTTTTTTTTTTCTATCATTCTTTTTTCTTCTTTTTCAACGAAACATTTTAAATTATTCAGAGCTTGGAGCCTGATAAATTTCCTTATGCCCCCAAAATATGGATAGTTTAACATTGCAAATAGCGTGAAAATTCAGAAAGATATCGTCGATAGAATGAGTTGAATTTCAGTTGCTATCAAAAATAAACAAAACGATAAAGGGTTTGCTCCAAATTTTTAGTTTTGGATCGGACGCCAGTATCATCATCTTCCGTTGCCGTCTGTCTGTCTGCTGGTGCTCTAGCGTTCGAACGCTTCCGAATTTTCAACTTCCGTTTTCGCCATTCGAAAACTTAAGGAAAACGCAAGGTTGTTAAAAAGAAGGTGGCCTCTATCGGCCGATTTCTCTCAAAAGCACTCGCATTGCCTTCTGGGATTGTGACGTCACCTGGAAGGTTGGCAGCAGGCGATCCGCCCCTTTTAACATAAAGCTGAGATGGCTGGAGTTCCATGTGCTTTTGCTAATAATAAACGCATATTATTTATTATTTTAGTCCAATATTATAATATAGAGTGGATTTATTATATTTCCATGCATTTATTCTTCTCATGGCAATAGATACGAGCAAAATTTCATTAAATGAGCAAATCCCCCACCCCTTCTTATAATGAAAAAGAGCACACTCGTAACAAGCAGGAGAATTCCTGAGCAAGAGATCTAGAGTGTTAAATCGCAAACTCCAACAGATTGCACAATGAGAAAATCGAAAGTTAAAGAGAAAATTTGAAACCTGAGAGAGAAGTTTAGAAAATAAAATATACACAAGACTCTTCGCTTTCATCTTCACCTCCTTCACTCGTACCAAGTAATTAAAACTGTTCAGTGGCTTCAGATTCATTTGAAGACTCTTTAAACCACGTTGGGAAAAACGACGACGTGGGATATGCTTCACTCTCAAATTATAATTTGAGCAAAACGAAAATGTTCTGTCAGATTCAAACAGAAAGTGATTGGGTATGTAGGCATTACTTTTTTTTCTTCCTATCATATTTTTACAACCATACAAGCAGTGGTAGATGTTTTAATGGCGTACTAGCACTTAATGCTAAATGATTGAATACTGTAACAGGTTAATCGTTAAAGAATTGCTTTGACGAGGTGGCCTCGCTGTTGCAGTATTTGCTTTTGTATTTCAGTGCTAAATTTATATAAATAGATCTATTATTTGCAATCTCTGAATTTTAAAAACACATATTATTCCAATAAAATATTTAAATAAAATCTTGGCACGTTTTTCTTCATTTATATTGATGATAAATAGTAGAAATAGACTGGAAAATAAAGGTCACCGCGCTATTCCCTATAGTTTTCTATGCGTTCGTCTGCTCCAAACCTTCCAGCTGACGTCACGCGTCAGTAGCCAATGATCATCGATCATCCCGATAAAGGCCACCTTCTCTTTAACAACCTTTCCGGTATTTTATATTTTCCGGATTTTTATCGGATTTTTTTTGTGTTCATAAATTAACATACAAACTCGCATGTTGAAAGCTTATTTCAAGTATCTAGGACTATTTTTCTATTTATTCTGAACTAGCTGATATACCCGGCGTTACTCGGCTCTTTTTTGATGAAATTTTGCAATTTCTGAATGTGAATTTACAGAAAAAATGAACATTATTCTCCACCTTTTTTCTTCGGCACTACGTCAAACTAACTCAGCTATACACAACATTCTAAGCGACGTGCTAAAGGGCCATAACCAGGATCTTATATGGGGTGTGTTCGGTGGGGGGGAGAGGAAGTAAACTGTAGAATAGTTTTTTAGTAGAAACAAAGCAAAACAAATGAACTTAAAGTGATTAAGGAAATATCGTCTGAACCTCCCCCCGTCGTAGTTACGCCCCTGGGGCGTAGTTGGCCGTCCATTAGGAGCATTTAAAAAAAATATGAATTTCTCGATTCTTCAATATGAATTTTTACTATATTAATTCTAAGCTTTTTTCATGTGGTTCATTGTTTGTGTATATTCACAATGCCTCCCAAATGGTTCTCCAGAAACCATGAAGAGATATTCAAAAATTAATCATCTCAACCAGAGTACGTTTCGGAAGAGTTAGCTGCACTAAACTTGGTCATACGAACGGAGAAAAACAAAACAGTTGGGTAGTGAGGGTGTGTGCAATAAAAATCTTATCTCCAAAATGGCTCATTAGAACTAATTAACATATAAAAAATTGTTCTTATCAATGAGAACATGTCGAATTTATTGAGTTTTGTTGGCTGATATGAATGCTACAGACATTTCTTCATTTTTAGAAAAAAAAATCTCTTGTAAGTCTTAACCAATTGCCATAGAAAATTAAGGCAGAGTTAGGGATCCTCCTAAGAGTGTGTTAATTTCATTTGGTTTTGCTGTATGCTATTTCGGAGAAGTTAGCTGTACAAAATTTGGTCACATGCGTACTTGTAAACACTGATTTTTTTTCCCGCAAATTTTCAACATATCTTCTCGAATCATGAGTTTTTAGTTCGATTTCAGCGGAAAAAAAAATTTGTGTTGGGGTGGACGAAAACAGGCTACGTAGGCGGTGGTCGGCCAGAAACGTTATAGTATAGGCTGAGCCGGTGTTTCGTTTCCCTCCCGCTCCTTTAATCTTCCTTTTTTAGGAATAATTTTCACTTATGAAAAGAAGGGTTTTCTTGTAAAAAAAAAAATTATAATATTGGAAAAAAAAAACTTTCTATATCCCTTCATAATGCGAAAGGGGTGTGTTATGTGTGTGTTTTTGCATGGGCGAGGAAGTCGCGTTAATCCTGGCAGTGGCCGACAGATGGCAACTGACGAGAAATCAGGGCCATTCCCATGCCTCGACACAATCCCACTTTGGGTCCAAACCTCGTAAATTTGGGAGTTTTTGCCCGGATCCGTTGGCCGGTCGGCGTTAATCCCGCAGCATTGAAGAGAAGCAAGGAAAAAAGAAAAAAAAAGGTAGAAACCCGTCGATCGGATTGGCGGGCGTAAATCAATCGCTTAGCCCGCTTCTCGGTCCCCTTTCACCGAAGGAACGGAGTTTCCCGGGTAAAAGAAGGAAAAAAAAGGCGAGGAGACCGAAGATTTTACAACATTTTTACCCCATACGATGGAAAACTGGAGCCGACAAAAGGCTCCCTCTCGGACACCCTATGTTTAGAAGCTAAGGCGAGGAATGAGAGAGAGAGAGTAAGGGGATGACAAAAACCATCAAACAAAAGACTCGAACCGAGCCGCTTAAAAACATGTCCATAGAACCAACACAAAAAAGAACAAGTGACAACAATCGGGTGTTTCACCTCAAAATTTATCGGACAGCTGTCAAAAAAATATCAGACGCCAAAACTCTCTAAAATCGGATTTAGACGAATTTGACAGAACCCAGTGCGGAAAGCAACTGTTGGCGTTTTCAGTTGCCGGGAGCAAATTGAGCTTGCCCTTGGTCTAGAAGGAACGATACTTCTATGCACAGAATATCCAAATAAAGTAGAGCGATCAAGCTTTGACAACAGATTCTACACTGCAGAAAAGACGACAAATATCCTTATTCTCCTCATTATTTCCGCTGGCATCCGTGTGAGATTTCAAAAACCTCAGATTTCAGTGTTTCCGAACGGAATGTAAGCCACATTAATTGACATAC
>JAHWFO010004564.1:875070-888161 GCA_023313115.1 Rhysida immarginata
TACCCATAGTAAGTTTCATTCCGAATTTCAACGTCCTACGTCAAAAATGTACAAAAAATGAAGGGAACAGACAGACGGACATGATAAAGCCAATAAGTAGCTCCTCGTTAAAATCAATAATACATTGAAGAACCATTTTGGAGATAGAGGTTTTTTATTGTTTCAAAATTATTAAAATCTGGCGACATCCATCGAAATAATAGAAGAACTCTGAATTAAATCATTTACTTGACACTGCAAAATTGGACATAGGGGTATGCCAAAAATTATTAATTTTAGGCCATAGTGGGAGGCCTTGCGAATGCACTATTCCTACATTTCAGTTTATTAGTATGTACGATAACTTGAAAACGGATTAACTTCTTCAAATTCTTTTTTCAGAAATATGACCAAGTTCTTTGCTCAGCTGTATCAACGTTTCAGGTCTTTTCGTGGACCCCTTGAACTCGAATTCACGTGCTAAAACAGTGACTGTAAAGAATACCAAGATAAGGGCATGTCATATAACAATTGATTCAAGAATGAATACACTGTTACTTTCTGTTCATCTTTTAAGCATTGTTGACATGGGTACGCGCACATGATAACCGCTTTGTCGAGGCTCAATAACACAATCACTCAATGACGTATATGTGGAAAATATTACATGAATTCTCGTTTTTATTAGAAACTTTGGCTGGACTTTAAATTCTCGAATTTAATATTACTTCTTCGTCACAGCTAAAGCTCCTTCTTGGAATGTTTACAAGATTTTCTTAACTTCCCCTTCATTCCTTCTTATCTGGAAGAAAGTGGGCGGAGCGCAAATTCCGGATGAAAAACAATTTTGTTGCTCATAAGCACGGTTGCGTAGGTTTTCCTAAATCCTCGAAGTAAATTCGATGATAATAAATGCACAGCTTATAACATTTTCCAAGAACTTCTCGGGCACTATGGAGACGTTGCATATTAAACACGTCAACATTATGACGTTAATATAGCTCCTTTAGCTCACAATCGAGATATCATTCGATAATGCAGATTCCCGTTACAACCTACTCGGCTAAAGTAGGCTAAAGGCGTTCGCAGAAATCGTATTCTTGAATTTTAGGTACCTAAAATTGGGCGTATCTAACTTAATCTAACCTGACCTTTTAAGTTATATAGATGACAATAACTTCTACAAAGCTTTTGATATCAACGATCTTGAATCTATTAATAAACAACTAAATTACACATAAAATGGTTGGAAATTTGGCATTCAAAAGGAGGCTTATCTTTGAGCAAAGCCAAATTTAATACGATAATCATTTCCGTCAAGATTGTTATTCAAACTATAAAAGTTCTGTTTTTTTATTAGAATTTTAAGTTCAGTAGTCAAACTGATAATATAATAGATCTCCTCCTCAAAAAAATGTTTATTTAAAAGTCTGCAAATGATCTCATCGTATACTAAAACCCAGTTGCAAAAATATACAATCACAAGACAATTTCAATACATCTTTATATTTGATGTTCATTTTACTCAAAAATGAACAGGAAAATACGAACTGAAAAGAATGCAATAGATCTCAGATATGTAGAAATCGTTTTAAAAAAATATCAACAAAATTCATCTATTCATATTGTTACAACATTAAACATAATTTTAGTCATTCAAAAATATCCAACTTAATTTGCTTTTGTATGTTGTAGTAAGCTTAATCAGCAAACCTGCATACAAAAAAATTCTCAGCTTCCCTGTGATTTTTTTTGGGACTCAACTCACATGCTACAACAAAATGGGGCGAGGTAAAACAACCAGTAATGAAATATGCAATTTGATTGTTGCCAAGCACTTACCGAAATATTCTACCCCCAAAATAGCTACTGAATTAAATATACGTCAAAGTGTAGTTGTTGAAATCATTAAAAAATGGAGAGACAAAAAACTCTTCCGCAATTAAGCAAACTGGTCGACCAAGATAAAAAAAAAAAAACCATCAAAAAGGCAAGACAAACTTCTCCCAAGAATATTACAGGGCAAACGATATGTCACCACATCTGAAATCACAATTGACTGGTGTGAAACAACAGGAGTAGATGTCTCAAATGCTACTACAAGGCGACGTCTGAAGGAACAAGGTTACGGATTTTATACCGCAAAACTCAAACCTCTACTGTCACGTCTCCAAATGGTAAAAAGGCTGAATTTGGCTAAAGAAATCTTCAATGGTCTTCAGAACATCTTTAGTGTCATATTCAATGATGAGTCTAAATTTACAGTTTGTTATGGTGAAGAAGGTAACCGTGTTATTCGTAAGAAAGATGAAACATATAAGCCAGAATGCTTAAGTACAAGTGTCAAATTCCCTGACACACGGAAGGTGTGGGGTTGTATGAGTGTAAGAGGAGTTGGCCAATTGAAATTCATTCAAGGGACGGTTAAAGCTCAAAAGTATCAGGATATGTTACCTTCGTTGCCAGAATTAAATCATAATGGTCATGCAGGATGGAGTCAGAATTAAATCATCGGAGTTAAATTAATCATCAGAATTAAATCGTCAGTTCAACAGGATGGAGCAGCACCTCACCGAGCTCGAACAACTATGGCGTGATTTCAAGCTCATGAAGTTGAACTGCTTAAAAATTGGCCACCAAACAGTCGAAAATCTATGGCACATTCTGAAAAAAGGGGTCCAACGGAAGAAACCACGGACCGAGAAGAAATAAAAGCTACCCTGACCAATCTCTGGGCGAAAATATCTGCTGGCCAATGTGAAAAATTCATTTCCAACATGCCAAATCGTTTGCATGCAGTAATTTCTGCTAAAGTTGGAAATTCTAAGTACTGATTGGAAATATTTGAAACAGCAGTCTGGGTGATTGGATATTTTTGAATGACTTTGTTGTAACAATATGAATGGACGAATTTTGTTGTTAATTTTTTTTAAAACGATTTCTACATATCTGAAATCTATTGCATTCTTTCAGTTCAAATTTTCCTGTTCACTTTTCAGCAAAATGACATCAAAAATAAAGATGTATTGAAACTGTCTAGTGATTGTATATTTTTGCAATTAGGTTGTAAATTCGCATAATTATTATGTTTAAAGTTGTTGCAGTCCTCTTTTATAATGCTGTCATTTGGGCTAGTACAACAAATGAAATTGCAGCAGTTCTTTTTTTATAGAGCAAGACCAGGAATCGGTAACCTGCGGCTTTTTTTGGGTACTGGAATGCAGCTCTCCAAAATTTCCTTGTTTAATGATTTTGTGTGTGTATTTTTCGTTTAATAAATATTGAATTAATTATGATTCGTTATCAAATTACTAATTGTCAATCATCATATTTGTAAAAATATTTTTATAGTTCAAGAATTCAAATCATCATAGAGCTACTCAACAACTCAGATTGTATTTAAGATTATCTAATCGATAATTTTCATATAAGGCTATTCAGTTATGGAACGAGTTATACATACTGAAAGAATTACGTCGTCTAGCATGACCTCTACTCATCAAACAGTTATTAAGGAACTGACTTCTTTTCGCTGTCATTTATATCGCCCTTATTATAACGACTCAGCTTGATGGTTAATTCTTCAGTTTTATTTTATTAAATTCTGTTCAGTCTTTTCATTACAATGGAATGCATTAGTACAATAAAATAAATAAAATGCACATCCCAAGCTACAATCGAATCGACAACACGAAATACTCAACGCGAAAATTTTTTTTAATAAATTTCATAATTATTATTTAAAATCTTCCTCTAATTTTTAATTTCACTTTCGGAGTCATCTTCTCCGAACGATTCAAAACACTCAACTTTAAGCGCAAAAGGGAAAGCTTTTCGATTGCACATTCAATATTTCAGGTAGTCCCTATTATAGCTTCCCCGGTAAACATTGGCCTGCCTTCTAATTAAGATTTACTGCCCATTGATTCGCCGAGAAAACCACGTTAATACTCGTAATTGACTCGTTAAGTTCAAAGAGCGACTCCCCAGCGAGAGAGTGCGACGCACAACAAACACCACAAATCGCGTTTGCAAAGATCTCTCAAATGAGGAAAAGAAAAAAAAAAGAAAGAAAAAGAAACATGAACATCTTAAACATGTTCAGGAGAAAAAAAGAAAAGAAAATCGAAAACTTTCCAATATATATCTAGCCTACCAATAACAACCTCGTCTTCCACTTCGTGACTTTCCTTCCTTTCCATGACCATAGTAATCACAGACTTTATTTCTTATACTGTGATAGCAATAGAAGAGACTTTTCTATTACTATGCTATGACGACGTCATTCTCTGTGACGCCCCGCCGTTATAATGACACTCGAATGTTACAGATATAGGTCGAGTGGGAAGGAACGCATCAAAAAATGACGGAAAAATTTTTAAATAAAAAAAAAAATCTAAAAAATAATTAAAAAATCTAAAAAAGTTAAAATAAAAAAACTCAAAAAATTAATAACAAAATCTAAAAGAAATTAAAATTTAAAAAATCTTAAAAAATTAAATAAAAAAATCTAAAATTTTCCATAATCGCCGAAATTCTGGATTAAAAAAAAACAAACCAGATTTTGTTTTCTTTGACGTTTGCATTCTGACAATATCTCACACAATCATTTACTACATAAATCCTTATTTAGGTTCTTTACTCCAATGCTAAATATAATTTGTAGTATGCTATTTGAGTTTTTAGACAACAGGTCATTTGTGAAGAATCAAGAGACACAAAACCCACTTGACCATAAAAAGTTGACATCTATTGGCACAGATGTATACATGTATTTCAATCCAATAAATATCAACTTTTTGTGGTCAAGTGGATTTTGTGTCTCCTGATTCTTCACACTGTAAATAGTTACAGCCCCAGAGGTTTTTTCCTATTTTTTATATTTATAACTATATCATTTATATTTGAAATTTAAGGGTAAAACCCCTCTCGACCAAAAACATTACAAGTGGCATTCCTTGAACTCACCATTGGGTCCATTACCTTTTAATATTTATTTACTTGACCTAGATTACTACTTGAACATAGAAAATATTAGTTTGTTTTCTTATGCTGATATAAAAATTTCTCGTCGTACTAAAGATCTCATTGATTGTGAGATTCTACATAAAGTAATTGACAAGATGGCCCTTTGGTCAGTGCAAAAATCTAAATACAAAGAAGAAGTACGTCCTCTCCTGTTACAACAATAACTTAGCTCTATTAATATTATCAGAGTGCAGGAGATGACTGATCTAGGCTTCTCTTATTCTTTTCAGCGCTCCTTTAAAAACCATTCTTAACCATATACTCTGGTCTTCACGTATGTTTGGAATTATTAGAATTTTATCTTCTTTTACTCTTTTTAATTCTATCGTTAACTCTATTATCTTGAGATCTGGTTCACTACTGAATGGATCAGATATTGGCTTTCTTACTTCCAGAATTACAAAGGTTTTTGTTTTTTCTCTCTCTCACCTAGATTTTTATAGATATACTCTGGAGTGTTTATAAGTTTTAATAAATGTACTGAGTTTTTAAGCTTCTTCTCTTAATTCTGCTTGTCATGGTCATTCGTCAGGTCGATACATTATTTTAAAAAAAATTAAAAAAAATATAACTAAAAAATTTAAATAAAAAATCTTAAAATTTAATAATTAAAAATATAAAAAAAAAATCAATAAAATAATTTTCGTTAACTTCAACTGATTAGCTTTCTGAACATGGGAGTCGTAAATGGAGACGCGGCAAGATTTTTAAATGTCCGATAGCCAGAATTGAATACGGTCGTCACACATTTTTAAAAACTCGGATAGATCTGATAAATAGATTGCCTCTTTCAATCTGGAATAAAAAGATGTCAAGAGGTCTTTTTTATAATGATGTTTCAAATTGTTTACTTTAGCAATGATCCGTTTGGTCCATTTTGATTTCTATTTTTCTTTTTATGTTTTTTTTTAAATTGATATTTAGCTTTTTATACATATTCTTTTAATAAAAACTTGAAATAAATAAATAAATAATAAATAATTAAAGAAATAAATAAGATCTATAAAAAATTTTTCCCATTACTGTTGCGTCGAAAGAATAAAGCTTTTGCGCTCATTTTTCTTCCAAATTCCGAACAGTGAAATTAACTTTCATCAGCAGCTGACAGCAAAAAACAGCAAAGAGAGGAAGAAAAAAAGGTAAACAGCATCGGAGTACAAAAGAAAAAGAAAGTTTAATTAACAGGACCATTCGGTCAACAGTGGTGAAGAAATGTTGTTTTGCCGCAAAAACTAATGCGAACGTGTGGAAATCCAATCGATTTAGGACGAGAGCCTCAAAGTCGATCAACAAACATATACGCCACTTAAAACAACTTGAAAAGGGAAGAGAAAACATCACTCACGTAATGATTAACGGAGTTAATAGTAATCAGGTTTTTAAAAACATTTAAAAACAGTATCCCCCCCTTACTATAAAATGGTACATGTATATTATCCTAATCGATTACAGCAAATGTGCACCACAACACTAAATGGATTTTATGCAAGAGATAGAAAAAAACTAGAATCTGAATACTGAAGTCATAAACGTTTAATGAAATAGATAATTAAAAATAAACCTTTAATTATAAAACAAATAATACAGATAGATTCTATAAGAAAACTAAGATCGCGAAATTGTCCGATGGGAAATCACGAACGTAGATATTGATGTACTAGACAACCCAAATAATAAATAAAGAACAAATTAATCCCCCGGAGGAGAGTATAGGAAAGTAGAGGAAGCTCTGAGTTCATCTATTTTTTACCTCCTTTTTTAATCAAGAAGTTGATTTTCTCAAACGTAGTATTTAGAAAATAGAAAAGAACTCTCCTCTTTTCGTTTCTCATTTCCGTTCGAATGACATATCGCTTCCTATACGTTACCTTTTGAAAACGTTAATAATGTAGCTCCAAAAACCATCTGACCACTATCTCCACTGGGGGAATTTGAGCCAAACCTCTTAGTAATCTTGATTTGTTATCTTGCCAAGGAGAATATGAATAACAAATTTCGCTCTTTTACATGCTTATTTACTGAATACCTTATACTAAGAGAGACCCCTTTAATTATCACCCCTATAACTCCAACTCCAGTGGGCCAATCGAAACCAAACTAAATAGTGAAGTAGCCATGAGTCATGCCCATAATAAGCTACTAGGTAACCATAAAAGTTCTTGCAGTTTTCATTTTCGGAAAACAAAATAATGTACACAAAAAGTAGCGTATCGCTAGTCCCCAAAGTAATCCCCATCGGCAACTAGCACCTTCTGACAACGGGTCTCCAGTTGACCACTCCCCTGGCTGTAAAACTTGCCGGTCTTGGGCTCAAAGAAGTTCGTGAGTGCCTTTCGTAGGTCTGTATCATTGGTGTAGGATTTTCCACGAATATCTGGTGATAATCAGAGAATAGAAAAGGTGATAATCCGTTGGAGCAAGATCTGGTGAGTAAGGTTGATGATACAAAGATTCTCAGCCAATCCGCTCTATAGTTTCCCTGGTCACCCGCGCACTGTCATGAAGGAAGAATACCCCTTTCGATTCACCAATGCTGGCTCCTTCTGCTGCAATGCCTGTTGTGCACGTTCTAACTGCTGGGAGTACAGGTCCCCAGTGATGGTTTGGCCAGTTGACAGCAGCTCGTAGTGAACCATTTGGCGTCTAATCCACCAGGCACACTAGACTATGGGGTTCATCAGAAATGGAAAAATTTTCCCGACCTGAATTTCTGAACTAATGTCCTGCGGTGCGTTCATTCACAGCATCATTCCTAAACGCAAGACACATTCGGCGACTTGATGCTGCTGACAAGCCCACCTTGAAGACATAAAGCACCTCCTTCTGCTTCGAGATTTGATTGATGTGAATGCCCAACAGCCCTGTATTTATACAGGCTAACCTTCCTGCTCCCCTCTGACAGATTTTGGACCACATTGAACACTCATTTGCTTATCTTCTATCACTTCCTTTTATGGCAACATAATACGCCAAGAACTATTGTGGTTACCCAGTATTTAATTTAAAAATACTTTTTTCTCTTCTTATACATGCAAGTACATTGTTCTTCATCACACCATTGTTGAATGAAAAGATCACCTTGTAACAATGTGAAAATTCAACAACAGGTCGGATTTGTTGTGGGCTTTTACGGTCAACAATTGAGGAATAGAGGTACGGGACAATGACGTATATTAAAGATAGACTCCGAATCCTATTGTTGTAACTTGAAGCAAACTTGCCCAGAACTGTCATGGCCGAAAGTGAGTGAAGATGATGCAAAACACATGCTAAACACAAGAGTAGCTGATTAATAATTCTTTCACACGCCGATCACGGAGTGATAAGTTTATATTTTCGTTTCCTTTGTATTTGAAATATTTTATTATATTTTATAAACAATTTTTCGATCATGGTTTCAATTTCAATTTCGTTTCGATTGTCTTTCAGTTACGTATTTTCATTTTAGTTACGTATTTTTGCTTTATTTTTGTGGAAAATGATTCCTGCTCCTTTTTCTTGTCTGTTTGTACAGTTATACGCAGTTTAACTTTGAGGAATGGTTTTGAATTAATAATTCCTCAGGCCCAAAATTTTCAAAAACAAAGCAACCAGACAGCTAATTACTCCACGGCTCACTCCTGCCCAGAACTATCATGGCTCAATTTGCTTCACTTTTTGCCGCTGTTAACAATAGGATTCGGAGTCTATCTTTAATATACGTCATTGGTACGGGACAACTAGGCACATTCGGCAAATCAGAAATCTCGCGAGATGCTAGTAAATTTCGCAAGACGCTGTTCGGTAAGCTAGTGCTAACGCCATCTCGCGCGCGTGATCTTGTTCGGCAAGTCAGAATTCTTGCTAGAATCTAACCAGCAAGCAAGCAAATTTCTTCCTTACTAGCCTGCAGTTTCTAGCCGATAGCAACATGGCGACCTCCACAGATTTTGATGGAGACCTCCGCAAATATGATGTGTATCAAAAATTGCATTATTAATAAAATGATGATTATTATTATAACACGAATATAATACTTAATACATTAATAATTAAATCATTTAACATCGTTAATGAACGAAAATAACATTAAATTAATATGATAAGGTTACATTTAGAACTTTAATCAAGAACAGACCTCCCCCCTCCTTCATCCGTTCTGGCTTTAATTTATTTATTCACGTGTGTTTATTATTCTAACTTTTATATAATTTTAATAAATCATATCTATAAAAATTGTAGGGTTCAGTAGGCAAAAGAACAATTGGAAAGATTAGTTGAATAATTAATTATTTATTATTAATTATTTCCTTTCCAATTTCTACTAGAAACGGCGATAAAAATTCGAAGAACGCCATTTTGATTAGCCCGACTTGCGAGACAAGCTGCTCGGTAAATTACAGCAAGGAATTCTGTCGGCAGCAAGAAGTCACGTGACTACGCTAGTTTCTGCTCGCGAGATTTCTGATTTGCCGAATGCACCTACTGTCTAGAGGATAGGGTGTAAGGGACAAAGAGTAGAGTGTCAGAAACGTAGAAGTGAATGACATTATACTTTGTCAGTAAGTATACAAAATGGGAACTTCAGAGTACAGAAAAGGACAAGTAAAAACAGAAGAAGCATCTAGAAAATTATGCCAATTTACACTCACTCACCAAAAGTCATGGCACACCCCTCCAATCAGGTTCCCTGTCCGTAATGAGACAGATCCCGCTGCTTCCATTCTCGGAATGCAGGTGCACAGGATTCCTTGATATCACACAAGCATTGTAAGCAAAACTAGCTGCAGAAATGGCAGCACGCCGAAAGCTATCCGCATTTGAACGGGGGATGATTATTGGTGCCAGACGGATGGGTACCTCAATATCAAATGTAGCCAACACCCTGCAATTTTCCCGCAGAACCGTTGCAAGGGTCTATCGAGAGTACACGCAACGAGGGGTTACAACCCATGTCGGACAGCGAACGAGCCGCCCACGCCTTGTTGATGCCAGAGGTGTTCACCGGGTCACCCGGCTTGCAACTGCTGATCGAAGGGCGACAGGGGGCCAAATCACCATGCGATATAACCAGGGACGTCCCACAACTGTGTCCGTGACGACAATTCGGCGAACCTTGGCAGTTGCAGGCTTTGGGAGCAGGAGGCCACGACGGGTGCCACTCTTGACAGCTCCAACATTGTCGGTGCCAACCTTGGTAAGCATTGTCGACATTGGACCGCTGAAGGGCACTGGTCCGACGAGTCACGGTTTCAGCTGTATCGGGCCGATGGCCGTGTCCGAGTCTGGCACAGGCCACACGAAGCCATGGACCCCGCTTGTCAGGTGGGGACCATTCAGGCAGGTGGAGGCTCTATACTGGTCTGGGGTATTTTCTCGTGGCATGCATTGGTCCATTGGTGCATCTGACATCCACTTTGCGTGCTACTTCCTACGTCGATCTGCATGGGGACTACCTGCACCCCTTCATGAACTGTTTTTACCCCGCGGGCGACGGAACCTTCCAGCAAGATAATGCGCCTCCACACACGGCCATTGTAACACGGCAGTGGCTGGAGAAACTTGCTACCGATTTCACGACTATGATTACAATCCCATTGAACATTTGTGGGACGTCATCGAATGATTTGTCAGGTCGTCACCAATACAACTAGTAAATGCAGCATCGTTATGGAGTGCAGTGGAGGCGGCATGGCTTGCAGTGTCTGTGGATGTGTTCCGGGGACTGGTAGACTCTCTTCCACGACGGGTCGCCGCCGTTATCCGGGCCAGAGGGGGCCCAACACGTTATTAGACAGATGTGCCATGACTTTTGGTGAGGAGAAGACGATTTGAAAGTGGGTTATTTCCCGATTATACAATGGGTGGGTTCGCTTCTAGTTATTATTATTATTATTATTATTATTATTATAGCTTGAATACAAACAAATCCAACAAATCGTTAAATGTTATTGTTCCTTATTTCTCCATCTCATCTTTTAACTTTTCAATATCTTTTCTATTTTTTAAGAATACATTGGTACATTCGTATATCAGAATCGGCTGAGTAATGTATGAATTATGTATTCCTAGTGAAGCAATCCTTTTGTTTTCCTATTTGTGTATCACTGTGTATAAGAACTGGTGATTTTGATAAAAGAGTTTTCCTGGTAATTTTATCTTTTACTTTTTCTAGTTTTATTGTAAACCCTATCTAATATACTTAAATTGTATAAAATCAACTGGCTATTGTGGTTCACATTTGATGCAATCGATTAGGATAAACATACCGTTGTATAGTGTCCTGTATCCACAGTTTTTTTATATAATTTATTAATATCTTTAACAAAATTCAAATCGATCCGTTATTTTGTTGTCCAAAACTATTAAGAAGTTCCGTTCACTGTCATCAACTGTGTTTGGTTCGGATGCCGGGCAACATTCCGCGAGTAAGTTATTATTTAGCAAACTTTACAAGAAAATATCTTATTATTATTATAACCTTTCTTTAAAAACTGGAGGTTGGCCAATATCGTTTAAAATCCCCCCCCCCCCATCCTTTTTTCTCTTCTTACAAAATGCTATCGATCGAATCGACAGGTCCCGATAACGAAGGGTGGGCTCCTCTCTTTTATTGTCCCTGGCACAATAGACGGCAAAGAAGTGGAAACTTTAAACTTTTACACTGGGTAGCCTTTTTTTATTCTCCTCTCCTATCTCTCGTTCTCTTTTTTTTTATGTTCCGTGGATATGAAGTGGTTGCTGACAATTCAGACGGAGAGCCACGAAACGGAAATCGATCGCCGAGGCAGCAGAGCTCAAACCCGCAATCGCAATGGGCACACGAGAAGAACCGCTTCTTATCACCATTAAAATGTTATTTTTGAACAATTGCCTCGATTCATTATATAAACCACATAAGCTTTCAAAATCCCAGTACAGTGGAATAAAGCATATGAGAGGAAACATTTAAAAAAATAAAAAAAAGAAGCTAACTTGCTGAATGGGAATGTTGTTCTCTTTTCCAATATGAAAATTGCACTTCAAAACCATCACAGAAGGTTCTATTGGACGTTTTCAAACATTCCCTTTAAACAGCGATTTAACGAAGACAAATTTAATATTCAATTGATTATTTCGTTTAACATTAATGTAATCGGTACCCGTGCTTTCTGGATATAACAAAAACCCTAAAGCCCGCATATTAAACAGAACGAATAACTGAATTCTTTTAAGAAAGAAAATATACAAGAATTCCGTTCGTACCTTTGCTGTTACTTATTATGTTTAAATTCATTAGCAGCCCTAATACAATAAACCCCCTCCGAAAATATGTGCCGGACGTACGTAACCCGTACTATCCGTACATTGTAACCAGTCGCATGAGGAATACAGTTTATTTATTAATTTCAAGCTGTTTTTCTCACACGTCTCAAATTTTGTCCTGCCATTTTCAAAACTCGTGTGATTTTAATGCTGCCCCGTGCAATTACATCAAATTCGAACAATAGTCGAAAAAGTGCAAGTTGACAATTGCATCGTTAATTATTATCATCATTTACAACCATCACCTATCTATACAATACTGGATGAGATCGATATAAGAAGGAAAAACCTCTATCCACAAAAAAACTCTCCGAGATACGAAAAGCCGGATGAAAAATAAAGTACGAGTATTGCTCAATAGAAACACGTTTAGAGGCTGAGAGGCAGTTTTTATCAAAGAATTTAAAAGAAATCTCCATGAATCATTAAGGCACGAATCCCATTGGTGACCTAATCTATAGATTACCATCTGGTAGAAAGCCTATGGCTGTCAGTGGAATCACTGCGTAACAATTTGCGGAACAGCAAACTCTGCGTCAACGTCGGAATTAAACCGCCGCGGCGCGCTGAGGACCAAGGAATGGAAATTTCACGCGGACAATTTTGCCCATGAAGCAGTTTCATCTCATGCTAAAACACGAACATGTCCTGGACGGACCAAATCTTATATGGATTTCCTCCTTGTCGAAATTTCTTGTACCATTCAGCCACTGTCGTATGAGAATAAGAGCACGTAGATTATCTCTGAACGGATTGTAGCTATATCATGAACGCCATCTTCCATCACAACTCTTAAAATG